>JAJLYB010000003.1:62367-168187 GCA_030674245.1 Jamesozyma piceae
GATACCTACTACATTGTCGTCCTTGCGTACCTACCTCGTATCCATTGCTTGACATTGAGTCAAACAATGTAAAAATTTTCACTAATTGAGTCATCTTAGTAAAAGGTTATATTTTGTCGTACGTCATCACATACGGTAATTTGCCATGACAACCTTGTATCTTGTCATTATATACGGGAAAATACCGTAACAACATTTTCGAATTCCTCAATTCTTGTTGGGGAATCCGATATATTTCTAATCATAACATCGAAGTTTACTGCTTATAGTAACTTCGGATTAATTTACTTCTTATGCTAACTTCGGATTAACTTGTTTCTCATAATAAATTATGATGCCGTATGTTCTCTATTTCTTTTAGGGTTTACCATCATGTCAAATATATTTTTAGGTGTTCTTATTAATTCAAATATTGGTTAAATTCTCTTAATAATTTTAGGTTAAAATAGCATCAATTAAGTCTATACTTTTATGCTATTTTTCTTTGGTCAAAACTGGGTTACATTACAACATTTTTATAAATTTCTATTCCGATATAGTGTAACGGCTATCACATCACGCTTTCACCGTGGAGACCGGGGTTCGACTCCCCGTATCGGAGTTTTTGAATTTGTTGAACTTAATATGAAACTCTATTATTAAACCATTATGTTAACATATTTTTGTTTTTAATACACATTAAATAAATATACTTAACACATCGTCGGATTTAAACATATAAAATATGCTATATATCTCCTGGGGGAGTTCTAAATACATTTGATCTATCTACTCTCTTTGGTGCAGGCCTATATTTAATTGAAGATGATTCATTATTGTTAATATCATCCTTGAATAATCCTCCATTATCTTTACTATTCTTTAAACTTGGGTCTGGGGGATAAGAATCTAGCATATCCTGTAATTCCACTAGACGGCGTTGTAGAGATAATTTTCTTTGTTCATTTTGTTGTTTGGCATTTAATTTTTCTTGAAATTCCAAAATCTGATCTTCCAACCTTCTCAACTCTGAAGATTCTGTCATTAAAATATCCTTATCTGTTGGTGTTCCCACCTTTTTATATTCGTTGATCTTAGGATCATTGATGTATGACTTTTCTTCTGCTTCTTTACTGGTTAACAATTGGTTTATATGATCTATCTTTTCCATTAGTGTTTCAATAGCCTTACTCTGGACCGTGTTATCATTGTTGTAGATCTCTGGTGGAGGGGTTGCTTCCAGATCATTAAACTTTTTATTATAATCTCTTCTCTTGCCTATCTGGATATAATCTCTGTCCTCTTCCTTTTGCTCATGTTGTTGTTTCTGATGTTCATCGTCTTTTTCTAGTTTCTTATCGAGTTGTGACTTGTACCAATCGGCCAGTTCGGTATATTTCCAAAGTTTTGTTCTAAATTCATTATTCTGTTGTTTCAAATCACTAATCTCAGTTTGTTTTTTCTCCAAAGTATGAGTTAGCCTCCTATTTAGAGCAATCAACTCTTTAAATGTTTGAGAAGATAACTTGTACTCTGGAGGTAATAAGACATCATCACTGTCAATATCATTTGAGAGGCGATTATATGAGATATTATTATACCTATTTTCCTCAAAGTTTGGGATATAGTTGCGGTCTAGTTGAGCCACTCTTGGGGCATACCTTCTGGGAGTGGGTGACGGGTTCATTATTCTTTGCTTGCTTTACTTGAGTAAGGAATTATTTAATGCTTTATATCTTTGTTTTGTTTTATTCTGTTTTGTTCTGTTCTGTTTTGTTTTGTCTCATATATGTGTGTTGTTGAGTTTCTTGTTTTCGCATCACAAAAATCGAAAATCATTAAATTGTAACGCGTCGTATTGTGAATTTGTTTGGATCTTCGTGCTACTGTTTGCAAGATTTAATATGAAAAGAACATCAGAAACAAGTAAGCAAGGGAATTAAATTGTTATAGCTTATGTATTCACTCCTTAGTAGGTGCACTGCAGTGATAACATCTTGAGTATCTCATAGAGAGAGTACAGCTATTACGATACGAGTAGTATAACCGCATATAAGGATATATATCATAATGGTATGCTATATATGTTGTAAGTGTATCATGTGTATCAATGTATATAATGTATCTATATAATGTGTATGTGTATGTTTATATTTACCATATGAACAATATTGGTTTTGAATTTAATGAGAGTTACTCGTAAGTGGTTCAGTGTTTCCAGCTTTTTGTCCTTCCACATTAGCTAAACTATCTTCGGTTTTCTCTTTAAGATCCTCATTGGTATCTGATTCTGTTGGAGTTATATCTTTGGTACATTCATTTATATCTGGTGTGTCTATCATGACATCTGTATCTGGCAAAGAGTACTTCTTTCCATTGTCGTTATCCTCTTGAGATGCATCGTGATTTATTTTTTTCTTGTCTTGCTTTGTATTGTTTTCTTTCACACTTGGTTCATTATCTAATAACTCACTGGAAAAATTATCTGTTCGTGATATTGACTCTGAATTTTCAGATTTTGTTAACAAATTACTTATTTTATTAGTAGTTTGATTGAGTGGTTGTTCTGCATTTGTAAGTTCTGATACCGGTGGGCCTTCGGTTGTCGATGAGTATGGTTGGGTATATGCAGAAGTGGACACAGATTCAGATGCTGGAGCCTGTGGTATTATCCCAGTTGACACTCTGCTATCAACTGCCATATTTGCTAATGTATCAGTTGGTGGTTGCATTGTGGATTGGGGCTGCGGTATGAACGTGAAAGGTTCCTGTATATCTTTATTAGTACTAGGATACGATAGTTGGGACTGTGAAATCAATGATTCATTTGAAATATTACTTTGAAAAGTCATTTGAGCGTTCATATCTATGCCGCCAATGGTATCATTCAATCCTGATGCTTGGTTTTGGTTCTGATTTAGGTTTAACACAGATCCAATATCCTTAACGAATAAAGGATACAAACTATCAACTATTTTCTCCCTTTGTGCTATCAAATATGCCCTATCAAATGGTATCCATACACCTTTCAAATGCATGGAACCTATCTTTACTACGTTTCTGACTTTTTCACTTCTCAAGATCCCATCTCTCCTCCCACGAGTCATGTTAGTGACATTTAATAATTTTGTACCGTTGATCATATCATTATCTGCTCTTCTTACTACAGAAACACCGTTGACAGTTACTTGGTAGCATATTGTCTTTTCATCTTCCCACATGGTTGTGATCATACGTGATCTTGGAAAAGTCTTTGTATTGAGGTTGTATTGGGAAGTGTCTAGTATTGGAATCATGTTTGTTAGATTTGCAGCTGATCTAGATTGCTGGATCATATGCTGTTGATCTTGTGGTGCTAATGCATACATGGATTGTAACTGTTGTAGTTGTTGAATATTATTAGAGGCTGATGAAACAGAAGAGGCTGATGAGGTGGAAGATTTAGTTGATTGGTTATTGTTGTATTGGTATTGGGGTAAGTATTGTGAGTTGGATGAATATTGATGAGTTGGTTGTTGTTGTTGTTGGGATTGTGGGTAGTAGTAATAATAGTATGGAGCATTGGTGTTACTATTAATTTGCTGCTGTTGTTGTTGCTGCTGCTGCTGCTGCTGCTGTTGTTGTTGTTGTTGTTGTTGTTGTTGTTGTTGTTGTTGTTGGTGGTGGTGGTGTTGTTGTTGTAATTGTGCTTGTTGCTGCTGTTGAAATTGCAATTGTTGTTGCTGTGCTTGTTGTTGGTATTGCCATTGATCCTGTGGAAGGTACTGATATGAAATTAAATTCCTATCTTGTGTAGTAGGATATTGAGGATTAGAATTGGTACTAGGACTATTGCTATTGTTATTGTTAGTGTTAGTGTTATTGGTGGTGGTGGCGTTAACAATGGGCGTAGCATTATTACTGTTATTATTAAATTGTCTTTGTTGTTGCACTTGATAATTGATGTTGGATGATGGATCGACCGTAGGCGATCTCATACTGTTAGTCTTTTGATCGTATAGATAAATTTGAGAGTTCATAATGTAAAAATTACTTAAGAAGTAATTATTGGAGTGGTGATAATATGAAATATAAATAAATAAATAAATAAATAAAAAACAATCTAACCTTTATTACTGATATGCATCTGATAGTGGTTAAGAAAGGTGAAGAATAAAATATAGAGATAAGACGTATGTATGTGAAGAAGGTTTGATTTTATCTAAAAATTGAAAAAAAGCATTTATTTTTAAATAATTGGCATGAAAGTAATTTATAGCAGTTTTTTTTAAACTAGTTTTACCTTAGTTTGAGTTTTCCATGTTCATAGTGTGTATATGTGTGGTTTGAGATTGATTATCGATAAATGAGGCAATTGAGAGAGAGAAGGAGAAGGAGAAGGAGAAGGAGAAGGGAGCAGAAGATAATAGACCAAGATATTAATATGCGATTTGAGATTTGTTGTTGTGTTTGAGTTTTTTTGGCTATTTTTTTTTTATAAAATATGAACTCGAGCAAACATAAGTAGAAGTAGATGCGTAAGCAGAAGTAAAAGAGAACAAGTAAGTAAAGATGTGGGTAAATGAATAAGTATTAGATAAGTTTGACTTTGAAGTATTAGATGCTCAGAAACTGCGTGGGGAGAGAGAACCCGAGTATGTAATTACAAGTATGTATAAGCAGTGCATGTATAAGCAGTGCAAATTTTGTATGTTTCATCTAGGGATGATTTGCAGTAGTTTAGTAAAGAAGAAAAGAGACACAATTTGGACAAGAAACAGTGCGAAATATCCAAAGTGGAAATATTATATAATCTCGATTACGGAAACTGCCAGAAAGCGGGAAAACCCACGGAGGCAACTAAACTCTAAATGAAACTGGTTACCATAGTAGAGGCGGAAACCGAGAACCGAAAAGCGAGAAGTAGGAAGTGGGAAACGAAAAGCTGAAACGGAAGCGGAAGGCGAAAATGGGAAAATGGGAAACTGAGAAACTGGACACGGGAAACGGGAAACGGGAACAATTGCAACAAAAACAAATTTCCTATTTTTGTCAGTTCTGGCGATTGCATCATAGAAGCTTAAACCGATTAGATCACCAACTTTAGGTTACAGGAATAAAATCTCGGCATCCGTTTTTGTCTCTCTGCACAGGTTGTACCTACGTATACTCGCATGTGAAAGGCGTAGAAGGGATCGTATACACCAGCCTGCACAGATATGCATCGTTCATGCAAACAAGACGCACTAAAATCTATTACGTAACTCTATGTCACTCATGGGTTAGGTCATCCCGGTTTGTATTTTGTGTTTATCCCGCAACGCGTATTTGTTTCTTTTCCGTTCTTTTATTAGCAAGACGGGCAGGGCAAATCATGTTCTTAGTCATCGGCGTATAACCAGTATTTCTGTCTTTGTTGTTGTTGCAATTTTATTAAGCTTAAAATTTATCCAGATTACAAAAACACCGTTGCTCCGGTACACTCATACGATGTATGTCGTGTTAACTCCTTCAAACCGGATTTCTTAGGAACGTGGACACAACAGCTACGCTTATTTACTTGCAAATTAGACTTTCCCTTTCTATGATTCAACTTCATTTTCCGAACTATTTATTGACTCCCGTCATACACTCTACCATGCTAGTTTCCACCCACAATACACCCCCACTGGTTCCCACAACACAGCCCACTCACCCTGATAATTTGTCATTCTGCCACCCCCGAGATGTGCACTCAAAGTCTATCTATTGCAAGCACATATGATTTTCATCTATTCACGTATCGTATTGTGTAATTTATTCCATTCCATCCCGTACACTCGTGTACACTGTGGCACACGATGGTACAGTAACCTACCTGGGTTCGTCCAATGACATGGCCTGTTTTTATTTTACTGCTGACTTGCCTGGTTCTAGTTCCAGCTCTTGTTCTCGTTCTAGTCTTTCCTTGCCTTCAACCTAATTACATATATCTTATTAATAATCTATCAATTAGATAATCGATCCAAATTATTTTCCTGAACATATATCCAATCCTCAATAACCATAATATTACCAAATAAGGGAATTATTTGCCTGTTCTACCCTTCTAGGCAAATAATTGATATATATATATATATCGGTTATGTTTCATCACATACTAAGACCAAGGTCAAATCCAATCCAGATCTCATCTGCTCATATATAAATATAGAGTTTTTTACAAGACTGAATAAGATTATATAAATTTTACCGTCTTCTATACCCTATCAATTTTAAGTTATTGCTCTTTCTGCTTCCTACACATACGATGTTCGATAATCCCGTGTTGGTCAATCAATATAGGGTGAAAATAAGTATGTAAATAAAGGTTGGCGGGGCTAATCAGTTCTGGACCAGTACGTAGTGATTGCCCGGGGATGTTCTTTTTGTCATCTCACACGAATATGATCTGTTGTGTGTGTGTGGGTTATTCTATCTGTTTCTAAAATCCGCTTCTTTTTTCTTGTGACATTGAATTTCATTCTGTAATTTTCTTGTTGCAATTACCGAAATACGAAAAACTAAAGGAGTTTATGCAATGCGAAGGGCGGAAAAAGGGAAAGGACCAACGGAAGCAAGTGCAGCACTGTACAGCAACGTACAGCAAACAAACAAACAAACAACACACAACACAAAACACACAACGAGAGAAAGAAAAAAAAAAGGTTTGATTTGATTTGACTTGGTTTGGTTGTTGGATTTTTTCTCTTGGTGGCAAATAACACAATTAATAATTATATTATTTTGCTAGTTTTTTTATATTCAATTATTAATCTATATTTTCATTACTAATTTCAATCAAATTCAAATCATCATTCACTAACGCAACAGAAATCAGTACTCTGTGTATTTATTACATTATTGGCTTAAGAATATTATTCATACAATGCTAAGATCTACAATTATTCGTTCTCGTTCTTCTACCTCTTCAGTCGTCCGTCGTTCTTATTCTTCATTCAAAGAAATTAAATTTGGCGTCGAAGGAAGAGCTGCTCTATTAAAAGGTGTCGAAACTCTGGCTGATGCTGTCTCCGCCACTCTAGGTCCAAAGGGTAGAAACGTTCTTATCGAACAACCTTTCGGTGCTCCAAAGATCACCAAAGATGGTGTTACCGTCGCTAGAGCAATCGTCTTAGAAGATAAATTCGAAAATATGGGTGCCAAATTACTACAGGAAGTCGCTTCAAAGACAAACGAAGCAGCTGGTGACGGTACCACTTCTGCTACTGTCCTAGGTAGAGCTATCTTCACCGAATCCGTCAAGAACGTCGCTGCTGGTTGCAATCCAATGGATTTAAGAAGAGGTTCTCAAGTCGCTGTCGAAAAAGTTATCGAATTCTTAAGCAAGAACAAAAAAGAAATCACCACCTCAGAAGAAATTGCTCAAGTAGCTACCATTTCTGCTAATGGTGACGCCCACGTCGGTAAATTACTAGCCTCCGCAATGGAAAAAGTAGGTAAAGAAGGTGTCATTACAATCAGAGAAGGTAGAACTTTGGAAGATGAATTACAAATCACTGAAGGTATGAGATTCGACCGTGGTTTCATCTCCCCTTATTTTATCACAGATACCAAATCAGGTAAAGTAGAATTTGAAAAGCCTCTACTTCTATTAAGTGAAAAGAAGATCTCTTCCATCCAAGATATCTTACCTGCTCTGGAATTATCAAACCAAAGCAGAAGACCTCTGTTGATCATCGCTGAAGATATCGACGGTGAAGCTCTAGCTGCTTGTATCTTGAATAAATTAAGAGGTCAAGTTAAAGTATGTGCTGTCAAGGCTCCAGGCTTCGGTGATAACAGAAAGAACACTCTAGGTGATATCGCTATCTTAACTGGCTCAACTGTCTTTACTGAAGAATTAGATCTAAAACCAGAGCAATGTACTATGGAAAACTTAGGTTCTTGTGATTCCATCACTGTCACTAAGGAAGACACTGTTATCTTAAACGGTAACGGTTCAAAGGAATCCATTCAAGAAAGAGTCGAACAAATTAAAAACTCAATCGATTTAAGTACAACAAACTCCTACGAAAAGGAAAAGTTACAAGAACGTCTAGCTAAGTTATCAGGTGGTGTAGCTGTCGTTAGAGTTGGTGGATCTTCTGAAGTTGAAGTAGGTGAAAAGAAGGACCGTTATGACGACGCCCTAAACGCAACAAGAGCTGCTGTCGAACAAGGTATCCTACCAGGTGGTGGTACCGCTTTAGCAAAGGCTTCGAGAATCTTAGATGATATCGAAGTTGAAAATTTCGATCAAAAATTAGGTATTGACATCATTAGAAAAGCTATTACCAAGCCAGCTAAACAAATTATCGAAAATGCCGGTGAAGAAGGTTCCGTCATTGTAGGTAAGATCGTTGATGAGTTCGGTGAAGATTTCGCTAAGGGTTATGATGCTGCCAAGGGTGAATACACTGATATGTTAGCCTCAGGTATCATTGATCCATTCAAGGTCGTCAAGTCTGGTCTAGTCGACGCTTCTGGTGTTGCATCTTTATTAGCTACAACCGAAGTCGCTATTGTTGATGCTCCACAACCTCCTGCAGCAGCTGGCGGTGGTGCCCCAGGTGGTATGCCAGGTATGCCAGGTATGATGTAAAGGGAAATCTTGAAACAATAGTCCATGATAAATGTTTTTTTCTTCTTTCCTTACAGTCAACCTTTTTAACCTCATCTTCGAATAACTAACTCCCATTTCATAAGATAAATATTATTAGTATTTATTATCTTGTAAATATACAACATTATATCATACAAACGTATATATTAATATATTAATATACACATGTACATATATATATATAAAGAGAGAGATAGCTATACTATATTAGAATTTAAATGTTGTTTTATTAAATTATTTACTCTTTTTTATATATAGTAACCTTTTTAATCTTTCAATTTCATTACTCTAGCCATACTTTTATCCCACCTAATCTTTATCTTTATTGATCTTCACTTCTAATTCTCGACGTTTTTTCAATAATTGTCTAGACCTTTCAAAATATAAATTTGGATGTCCAATATGAGTCTGATCATCCACCTCTAAATCAGCACCATTAAAATTATGTGTAAATTCAAACACTTTTGTATTAGCAATCGTATATTCACCCTTCTGACAAGAATTCAAAACACTAGAAATTTGACTTGGTGTTAAATTCATCAAATTCAGCTCATTGGTCAATTTATCGTGACCCCAATCCCTAAACGGACACCCATGGAAATCACCTCTCCCAGGTCTTGGCTTCGACAATATGGTACGACAATCCCATGGTCTATAATTGATCCTATTACCTTCTAACCCATAATTATGTCTAAAGTTATAACGATATTCCTTATTGAATTTTTCTACAGTTATATGACCACCCTCAGTAAATGCTCTTGTCCAAAATTTCATTGATTCATCAGCACTAAGACCGATACCCTTCAAAAAGAGACCTAACTGCTGTCTACCATAGTATCTTAAATGATGGTTTTCCTTTAGACCTTGCATCAAGTTCTTGATGGACAATGGATAATGTTGACTTATCTCCTTTGTCCAGACTGATTCAGCTGTTATATCATTTTCTACATCTGTACCGTATGTATCTGATTGCTGGTCAAAATCTGAGATCGTATAACCGGATGATAAGTGGCTTAAGATAGGCAATAGCCTATCATCTTCATTTAAACGCGGTAAGTATTGGAATGTCTTAATCAATGCTGCGCTTAAACTATTGGAGAATTCAGTTGCGATTAGATTTAACTGTTGAAATTGTGGAACGTATACAAACCCATCCTTTAGGTATACCTGACGATTACCTACTAACTCGATTGCATTTTCAAAAGGTAATTTGATAAATTTTTCTTGTTGGAAATAATTTTTACGTTGTTGCTCATCAGTAAGGTTTAATTGAAATTGTAAAATTGGCGATACTGTCTGGTATAATTGTTGAGATAATTGTTGCTTTTCTTCAGTAGTGATGAATTGTAGCATCGGTAAGTTTAACGATTGAACAAATTTAATCTGATCATGTGAAGTTAACATATTGAAACGAATCTTGAATAGTAACGTCTCAGATCTAATAAAATTATCTCTTAATTCTTTTGTGCGACAAAAGCATAACCTTAAGATATAATGTGAATAGTAATCTTTCTTCTTATCTAAGAAATTATCAGTATTAAATGGTAACAACTTTTGAAATTGGGGTTTTATTATCGTTTCTATCTCTTTTAAAGTCTTGTTTCTTGCAATGCAGGATTGGATTTCCAACAGAACCTTTAACCTATCAATCCCCCAAACTTCAAACTGTTCCAATGTAATTTCCCCCTGTGGAGGCTGCTCATAAAAATGCAACTTACCTTTGTATATACTATCATATAACTTCTTCACCTCTTCAGTACTGGATCCAGTTAGGGTAACTTTGCTGGTCTCATCAATGGAATCATCGCCAGCAGAAGAATCAAAGTTTCTTCTAGATAAAATTCTTTTCTTCGTCTGCCTAAACATTGTGTTCTTATATCTATTGTTGCTATTCTATGCTCAACCTCTCTAGTAGATCAGTCTACTTAAGTATATACAAACACAACAGACCTTTATTATCCAAAACAACTAACAGTTGTAACTTAAACAAGCCATTACGCGTTTCCATATTTTTCAGACTAAATAATTTTCAGCCTCTTACGCGTGTCCACGGTTACCCCTCACTTCTCCTCTACAAAAATCATTTTCGTACAAAATGTTTTCATTTTTAGAATTTTCAAAAAATTAAAGGATTAACAGCAACTTTTACGATACGGTCATATAATCTATATATATACGTCTGTACATCGCATTGAATTTCAATACAGCCCATTTCTATTATACATGGATTGTAAGTTAGTTAATTAGTTAGATATAAATCCAAATAATTACTAAGGACCAATATAATACATTTAATATTTGTTCTCGAGAAACTATCAAGAAGATATAAGTCAAATCTCATACAAATCAAAAAGAAACAAGAAACTATAATAATATTAATAGCAACCAAAAAATGATCATAACGCAAAAGAAGCTAATTTCAACATTACTTCTAACGGTTTCATTATTTACGAATTCAGTAAGATCTCTATATCTAGATTTAAATAGTCCAGCATCCTTAGAAAATGCTACTTCTTTGGTAGCCGTAGGTCTTATGGATTACTATACAGGTAATGAATATGGTAAGACTGTTGGTATGTTTTCAGATCCATACTATTGGTGGGAAGCTGGTGGTGCATGGGGTTCTATGTTAGATTACTGGTTTTTCATGCAAAATAACACATATAATAACGATATCACAGCAGCTCTATTGCATCAGACGGGAGATGATAACGATTATGTTCCATTAAACCAATCTACGACGGAGGGTAATGATGATCAAGCATTTTGGGGGATTGCTGTAATGACTGCTGCGGAAAGAAACTTCCCTAACCCACCTGAAGATAAGCCACAGTGGTTATACTTGGCACAAGCAGTTTTTAACACCATGGCATTACGTTGGGATCCAGATACTTGTGGTGGTGGCTTAAGATGGCAAATTTTTGTATGGAATTCAGGTTATGACTATAAGAATACTGTTTCCAATGGTGCCTTATTCCATATGGCTGCAAGGTTGGCTAGATACACTGGTAACCAAAGTTATGTTGACTGGGCCGAAAAGGTTTATGATTGGATGTATGATGTCCAAGTTATCTCCCATGGACCTAAGAAGTTTGTTTACGATGGTGTTAAAGTCGATAATTGTTCAAAGGTTACCCGTTATCAATGGACTTATAACCAAGGTTTATTACTTTCTGGTTCAGCTTATCTTTACAATTTTACTCGTAATGAAACATGGCATAGAAGAACATTAGACTTTTTAAATGCATCATCTGTCTTTTTCAATAATAGCATTGTATATGAAGCTGCCTGTCAAGGTCCTAACACATGTAACACAGATCAGCGTTCTTTTAAAGCCTATTTTACACGTTTTCTTGGTGTAACAGCACAATTAGTTCCTGAAACAAGAAGTACAATTATGAACTGGCTTAATACTTCTGCTGCAGCCGCTGCCAAATCTTGTTCTGGTGGTACTGATGGCCATACTTGTGGTTTGAATTGGTTTAAAGATGGTTGGGATGGTATGTGGGGTCTGGGTGAACAAATGGCTGCTTTAGAAGTTATGGTAAATACAAGAGTTTTAACTAGGCCTGCTCCATTTACTGCAAAGTACGGTGGCACTTCAGAAGGTGATGGTGCTGCAGGTACTGAGGCCCATCCAACTAATTTATCTCCATTAACTATTACAGAAGGTTCGAAAGCTGGTGCTGGTATTATCACTGCTGTTATTGGTATTTCAATTATTTCTTGTGCACTTTGGTTGATATTTTAGTAAGCACATCAATGTATTATCAATTGTATTGGAGTTTTAAAATAATCATGCAACGTAGTTTTAGGTACTTACTTAAGTAATAAGGGTATTTTTTTGTTCTTTACATACTTATGATCATATGTTTTATTAATAATGTATATACTTATACAATAGCCATTAACAAGCTGCTTTGAAACAGTCCGACACATTAATAATAATATCTTTTTGGAACCACTTCATACTCAATCGTTCTATAAATTCATAATCTTGTGTACTAAAGCAATCAAGGTCCATTTTTTGGAACTCCAGCGGGGATATAACAATTGGTCCACTTGACTCGAATTCCCTTGAAAGAATAATCGTATCAAGAATATTATATAGTGTTAAACTTCTTTTCTCAAAATATTTTAAAATGCTCTCTATTATAGCCTTTTCATTTGTTTCATTGACATCGAGACTGTCGTTTAATAAAATAGGGTCGTTTACGTTCAGTGGAATTTTGTTTCCATGGTACGGTGCTTTCACAATACCAGCTGTGGTCCAAAAGTAGAATCCATCTATGAAAAACTGTAGCCAGCATAATGGCTCTGTTAGCTCACATAACCGCTTTATTTCTTGGACTGACATACCTTCTTTTAATTCAGATTTACTAAAAGTTTCATATATTTCTAGTTCATGTGGTGTAGCTTTTATAACCTCTCCAGTATTGTCCAAAAATTCAATATTTCCATCTTCAGCATAAGAGTCTAAACTCCCTATACTAGGTAATTTTAACGCTTTATCATATAGGTCTTTATTAAATATTAATATTTCATCACTGGTGCACGCGATATAACCTGATTTCTTATGTTCATTAATTAAAGGACCCAGCATGTCATCTAAATCAAATGTTCCGATAGTATAAAGTAAATGATGTTTTTGTTTATCTTGGTTTTCTGTTCCGTTTCGTTCTTCTTGTTCGATACCATAATTTTTCGTGTTCAAAGGATTCGATACTTTGGATATTAAGGATAGACAATAACTCAAAGAATTGTACAATTCAAAAGATCCACCAGCAGGAATTAAAATCAAAATTCTCTCATGTAGCAAGCATGCTTTCCAAATAGGGAATATCAAAGGACCTAATGCTTTGATCCAATATGGTAAGTACTCGATCATTTTCTTATTTTTCATGACACGGTTAGGATCAACCATTGTACGGTTATCATTATTCTTGCGGTTATTTTGTTTATAAAATTTAATGAAATCATTAAAATCATCAACTTTGCCAGCCTCTAACCACTTAGTAAGGAGTACTTCTAAATCCTCCTTATACGTTTCATTCAATTCTTCATCACATTCGTTATTCTTATTATCGATGATTATACCTAGGGAATACATCAATACTTGATTCCTATCAAGTTGCCCCATATTATGTTCCTGTCTAGCACTTTCTTCAAATGCATTCTGTTTGAAAAACGCAATACCTAAATAGTGATCTATTATGCTTTCTTTGGAATAAACAGTGAAATTAACTACATCTTCACTGCACTCGTGAATACCAGAAGGCAATGATTTAAATTCTAATTGTTTAAAATTCTCACAATGCAACTGCCATACAATAATATTACCACGCTTCATGTCAAACTTGCTTAGGAATATTCCAATAATGGGATCTCTATTAACTGAAGAACCCATCTTTAAGTTTGAATTAGTCGTATTTTTTACCATTCTGAGTTGTCTGTTTTCTTTGCTCTACTATTGTTTTCATGATATAGTATGCAAAGTATTGTTTTGTTTGTTTAAATAATAAAAGTGAAAATTACTCTTTCTATGTAGCTAAATTCGTATTTAACGAAAACAACATATAAATTTACAAGTAAAGCATATAAAGTCATGACTGTCCATGATGGTTCAGAGAAGATAAATAAACGAAAATTACAGCATGATATTGAAAATTGTGTCCATGTTTTGCAAGAGGGTATTGATACTGACATAGCCAAATCTATTTCTACCTTTAGTAGCAAGACATTGGATAATAAAAAATGGTTGGAATCATTGAGCAAAGAGTTTGAACTGAAAGATAATCAAGAATTAGATAACTTTGAAATGTTAAAACAAGAACATTTGGACAATTTAAAGAACCTAGAAAAAAGAATCGACTCGCTTGAACAATTGTGTGATGAAATGGAAGAGTTAGAAAATGAGTTAGAAGTCAAGATTAAATTAAATAGAAATAGACAATCCCGCCCAATTGAAAGAGGTGTTCATGATTTAACTCTTTCTGGTAGTTGAGGAAAGAAATAAATTAAGGCATGTCAGTTGGAATAGTAATACCATGCTCATCACATATATTTAAGGACCGAGGATGTATGATTATGTATATATGTATATAAGGTCATTAAAAACGATTAAATAAATCAGCACCCTTCCTTAGCCAAATTATCTGTAATTTCTACATAAAATTGAAGAATATCAACGGGTTTATCAATGCTCAAATCATTTAATTTATCAAGGGATGTGCTGATGTTATTCTTTTTCTCAAATAAGTCATCTACATCCTCTTTAAATTTATTCTTCCAATTTATTATATCTAAATGATCTACGTTACTTAATGTTCCCATATATTTCCCCCACATACTACTTGAAACTGTAACCATGCCGTCATTGGGTTGTCCCTCTGAGAGTTCGTTTATAACTTTCCAAGATAATGAAAAAACATTATACCATTTAGGTATAAAGTAACAACCATATGAAAAGTATTTTATGCTTGGGTCGTTGGGGACTGTGGCATTAAAATATTTCATGTAATAAGTAGTTAATTGGTAAAAGCAAAGTGGTAAGATTTGAGGATCTTTGCTGTCTAACATCGCTTTAGCCTTTGCAAATTGATCAGTAGCAAAATCAGCCATTTCAGAACCACGATGTGGTGTTGATATAGTGGTTAAACTTGCAACATCAAATGTTTTCTCCGATTTTGGAATCTTAGAAATTAGATATCTGCAGTCTAACCCACCCATAGAATGACCTATTAAATTTAATTTAATTCTTTCATTATTGGTATTATAACGTGCTGCTGGTAGTTTTAAAATCACAGATTTGATAAAAGAGTTTAATGCATATGCACGTTCTTCGATGCTACCAAAACTTGGTACTCTCGCTGTGATTACTGTGCATCCTTTCTTTGCTAATAATTCTTTGATGCCTATCCAATATTCTATTTGTACTATATTCTTTTGAGCATCTTCATCTTGGACAATGGCTACGGTGTCATCCCTATTGTACGCTGATTCTTCACCATAGTTTAGTAGAAAATGGTCAGAATTGTTTGCATTAATATTGTTTAGAAAGAGTTTTGTAAGAGTTTGCACAGATGGAATAAGTATTAGACTATCAAAACCAGACAATCCATGGCATAATACGATAGGATATTTTGGTGGTTTGTAATCGGGATCAGGTATTATTTTATTGATGATATTACCTTCGACACTCTTTGTTGGAATGATTTTATTATCTTCAATGACTTCTTTCCTATTGGAATTAAAGCAGTAGTTATTGTAATAATCAATAAATGATTTAACATTACGGTCTGTTGTAGACTCGGTAATGTGACTTAGTGATTTAGGAAGCAATACCTTGGAAGGAATATGTTTAGGGGCAGCAGTTGGTGCATTTGTGATGTTTGCTGCAGATACTATCCAGGATTTATAATCATCGAGAACTTTGTTAGTGAAAATACTAGCATTGCTGAATAGCATTTTAAAATGGTGTAAAGAAATGTTAGGCCTTTGCAATTGTTGTCGTCAGACACTTTAAATAAAAGTTCTTAGCTTAACTAGAACTAAATAGATTTGCTCTTCGCAAAAAATATTCTTAAAAAAAATTTTGGAAAATATTTAGAGAAACATCGATAACTGCAATAGCATTAATAAGATACCTACAGGCAAATAAACCATTAATCGATGCCATTAGTTCTCTTTTCGGGGTTTCCATCAAGTGGGAAAACTACCAAAGCAAAAGAGTTAGTTCAACTCTTAGAGGAGAAGATTGATTCTACACCTAAACTAAAAAATAAGTTTTCAATTATTTATCATTGTGATGAATCTTTAGGTATTCAGCATAATGATTATATCACGTCCCAAGATGAAAGAAAACTACGTTCAAAGATCACATCTGCAGTAAGGAGGGATTTATCTAAGAACAAAATAGTCATTGTTGATTCATTGAACTATATCAAAGGTTTCCGTTATCAACTTCATTGTGAGGTTAAGAATCTGGCAACTTCATTTTGTCTTATCCAAACCTTATGTCCACCAGAAATAATCAATGAATGGAACCAGAAGAATAATAAGCCATGGGATGTTAAACTATTGACAGAGCTAATTCAACGTTATGAGGAACCAAATTCACAGAATCGGTGGGATTCTCCACTATTTCCAATCTATACACCAACCGATGATCTTAGGTCCGTAGTAGAAGATATTTATCAAGTAATATTTCCAGCAGCATTATTAAACGATGGTAAAGTCAATCTGTCCTCTAATGATAATGGTAATTCGGGTAATAACATCAGCTCAGCAATTCAAAAGCCAAATAGTGTTACAGTATTAAAGCCAGCTCAGAAATCTAACTTTGTTCAAGTCCTGGATACAGAGACAACAAAAGTAATTAAGATGCTTATGGATACTATTAAGGATAAAAATTCTATTGGTGGAACAGCTCAGGGAACAAGGGTATTGATCAACGGTACCGATGTTGATGATCCAGATTGTTACTATGTTGATTTACCGTTATTCAACATTAACTTGGCGAAACTTCAGAGGTTGAAAAGGCAATTTATCATGTTATATAAGTTAAGAGATCTGGAAACAGAAAGAATTGTTGCATTGTTTACAGATTATCTGAATAAGAACTTAAATGAATAATCATTTGTATGTACTTTTATATACTTTCATACATTTTTATCTCTTTAAATTCGAGTGAAAATAAATTTTTATAGAAACTGAAAAATTAAAAAATTAAAATGTTGATTCTTTTGGAAGGATAAATAAATAAACGAATAAGGATTCCCAACGCATAGATAACGATGTCTAAATCTAAGTTTGTAAGATCTACCACTTCCAAATATAAGTTTGGTGCACATATGTCCGCCGCAGGCGGTGTTTCTAACAGTGTTACTAATGCTTTTAATGCAGGCTGTAATTCTTTTGCTATATTCCTTAAATCTCCAAGAAAGTGGGTCTCACCACAGTATACTAGTGAAGAAATAAACAAATTTAAAGAATACTGTGTTAAATATAATTATGATCCTCTAACTGACATTTTACCGCATGGACAATATTTTATTAATTTGGCTAATCCTGATGAGGAGAAGGTGCTGAAGAGTTATGATTCATTTTTAGACGACTTAAAACGTTGTGAATCGTTGGGTATTGGGTTATATAATCTGCACCCAGGTTCATCATTAAAAGGCAACCATCAGTCGCAACTGAAACAACTATCATCATATTTGAACAAGGCAATTAAAGAAACTAAATTTGTTAAGATCGTGTTAGAGAATATGGCTGGGACAGGTAATTTAGTTGGAAGTAATTTAGAAGATTTGAAGACCGTTATTGAGTTGATTGATGACAAGTCGAGAATTGGTGTCTGTGTAGACACATGCCATGCATTCGCTGCAGGTTATGATATCAAGGGAAAAGATGCATTAAATAAATTTTGGAAAGAATTTGATGAAATTGTTGGATTGCAGTATTTGAAATCTCTGCATTTGAATGATTCAAAGGCTCCTTTGGGAGCAAATAGAGATCTACATGAAAAGTTGGGACAAGGGTATCTTGGTTTAGAATTCTTCAAGACGTTATTTTCTGGAGATTATAAGTTTTTAGAAGGAATTCCGCTTATATTGGAAACTCCACAGAGCACTGATGAAGGCTATGGTGAAGAGATTGAATTATTACAGTGGCTAGAGACTGATCCTACCAGTAAAGATAATAAGGAGTTCTTAGAGAAAAGTGAAACCTTGCAAGAATTGGGTGCCAAGTCACGGAAGGAACAAATGACAAAATTTGAAGCCAAACAGAAAAAGACAAAAGGAAGTACGTCTGTAACTAAAAGAAAGTCGGGATCTATTGATGTTATGGCACAATTGGCTGGGAAGGGCAAGAAAGTCAAGAAAGAGAAATAGATTTACTGTATTGTATATACTAAATAAACAGCCATTCCATAATTAATTATTTTGCTGGTTTTGCTCGCATCGCGGTGAAAATTAAACTAGCAAATGAATATAAATAAATTTAACACAGCCAGCGATCAAATTGGCGTCTGATTTGGTAAACATATTTTTTAGCTTCTAATATACCTATAATTCATATTAAAGTGCATTTACAACTTCTGTATGGTTGAGTATTGCTATATTTTATTGAATTTCATCATCTTTTATAACTAGAATCTAAAGTAATATTTAATATACAGCAAATAAAAAATTTAAAGAAAATATTGTGTTTTCCATTAAACGATAGATATAAGGTTTAGTAAAGTGACAGTTCAAAATGGGCTATAAACCGAGCAACTTAGAACAGGATGGTAACAGAGATCCGAAGACTCCAAGACTAGCGCAACAAGAATTTGGATTTATGGCAAATCCATTCCAAGAACCTGATAATGATCCAGATTCAAATGTAAACGCAAATGCACAATGCATGAGAAAAGAGGAACAAGATGCAAGCATACCATCACCCAATAATAATCAACAGTCAACACCATTATCGTTAACGATACCTAAGTTTGAAGATATACAGGCTTTACCAACACCAATGACGTACACACCACTTACTCCAAACGGCTTTGCATCGATGTCCCCAGGCTCGCAGCTATATGTTAAAAAGAAGCGTAGTGTTATCCCTTCTTCTCACAATAATACAGCTCATAATAGTAATCATGGTGATATCAGAAATTCAAGACACCTTGATCACGTTTTTAACGCTGGTTCAAATCGTGTTGTATCTGAACTAATTCCGCCGCCGTATCTATCTTCACAACGTATCGTTTCATTACCTGCGGTTAATGAAGAGCCTCTTAAAAAACATGAATCAGTGTCCAGTAGTGATATTGAAGAAGAAGATAACGACGAATCGATCATAACCGGTTATCTGCTAAAAGATTTAAAAGAACCAATTCAATGGAGGAAGATAAGACAAATAGGGAAAGGAAATTTCAGTCATGTTACATTATATGAATCAGTAGACCAATCATTATCTAGTACCTTACGTCAGGTTGCTGTGAAACGGATTAAATATCCAGAAAACTTGTTGGATAATAGAGATGATACATTATCAAGGTTAGAGAATTCCTTGACTAGAGAATTGAGTGTTCTAAGAGAATTAAATCACCCCTGCATAGTAAAACTCTATGGTATTAATAATCCAATTTTTATTGAAAATAAAAGACCATTAACCAAATTACTGGAGTTGAATAAGACACTTTTACCACCTTGTGAATTAATCATGTCATACTGTAGTGGCGGAGATCTGTTAGAAGCTTTAACTAATTGTCTGGGTGGATTAGAAATTTGGTTAATACAAAGAATATTTAGTGAGTTGGTTTTCTCAGTGAAATATTTACATGAAAACTTAATTATTCATAGAGATTTAAAACTGGAGAATATCCTCTTAAAATTCTCATTTAGCGGAATTCTATCAATGAAAGAATCAGATTTGAACATTTACAATAAACAAAGTTTAATTGAATTGGCAGATTTTGGTCTTTGTAAGAAGATCTCACCTGGTGAATTATGCACAGCCAGGTGTGGTTCAGAAGATTATGTATCACCTGAGATTCTTATGGGAGTACCATATGATGGTTACCTTAGCGATACGTGGGCACTAGGTGTCATCCTATATTCATTGTTAGAGGATAGATTACCATTTGATGTACCACCGAATGCTAATATGAGGCAACGAAATAGAGCTACATCACACAGAATAGCTAGGTTTGAGTGGCGCTGGTATAGGGTAGCGCCTGTTTCAGATAATGATACGGCTATAGCGATGGCGAAGGATATTGTTAAGAATACATTAACAAGGAAGAATCAGCGGTGGGATATTAATGACATTTTCAAAACGCCATTTATTCAAAATGGTATTAATCAATTGGAATTTTATAATCAGTAAATATTATTTTATTGTTTTTAGATATACTGCATATGGACACTATTTGTTGCCGACACTTATAAATACATTTTATTTATTCATTCTCTTAATCATATGTTTAGGTGTAGATATTACTAAACATAGAATAAAAACCATTAATTAACTTTACTGTTAATTTTTATGGTAATTTACAATATAGTTATATATATTTGTTAAAATGTTGAGAGATTAAGACTAAATATAAACATTATATCTTTGAATAACCAGAAACAAACAGACACAAACAGATACACTTAATTATTCAAAAACAATAATTGATTTAAAAGATAAATATAAATAATAAGGTATTTATACCTATATACACACTGAGTAAAAATTGCTATATTAAATCTAATAGAGATATAATTAAATGAAAGAAATTTAATTGAATCCTTATAATTTTAATCCTACTTAGTTTCTTCTGCAGTTTCAGCTTCTGGTTCTTCAGATTTATCGTCAGCTTCTTCACCATCAACTTCCTTTGCACTTACTTTAGAATCTTTACTTAATAGATTTTGTAATTCTGGATTATTTAATAAATCAGCCATACCTTCACCGCCAGCACCACCAGCACCACCCATACCAGCCATTAATTGACTCATATCCATGCCACCTGGGCCACCAGGGCCACCAGCACCACCCATACCAGCCATTAATTGGCTCATATCCATGCCACCTGGGCCACCAGCGCCGCCAGCACCACCCATACTAGCCATCAATTGACTCATATCCATGCCACCTGGACCACCAGCACCACCCATACCTGGCATACCTGGCATACCACCAGCACCTTGGAAGTCTTCCATATTGTTGTTATCATCGTCTAATTCTTCTTGTTCATCTTCATCAACCCATTTATCGAAATCTGTCTTAATATAAGGATATCTGATCTTTTCTTTAGTTAGACGTGGCCAGTATTCTATACCTAAATCCTTCTTGTATATCTTCAAGAAATAATGTTGACCATTTGCAACCTTATGTAAAGTCTTATCAGGCAAGACTTCCTTGAAGAAATCTATATGTAATTTATAATGATGAGGTACTTCATCACCGATGTGTCCCTTTGATTGAGCAGTCAATTCAAAGTAGGTTGACTTAATTTCTAATTTTGGATCAATACAATCAGTAATACCGATAGTCACTAAAATATAATTTTTTTCTTCATCAGTTTCATTAGATCTTTGAGCCCATTTAACTTGTGGGACTAATACTTTTGCTTCAGCGGACATCTGTGTATTTATAAAATAAAATAAGTATATCTATATATTTTCTTAGTCTTCTTATTCTATGAATTGGATTGATAAATCTCAAGATATGGAAAGATATACCCCTCCATGGTGGCAATTATAATTGTAATTGTCAATACAGTTTACCTTATATACTATTTTCCCAATCACCCAAAGGGGTGGGAACAAATTTCTCTGAGGAGAACGGGGAAGGAACGGTGTGTGAACCACGAACACAGCGTTCGCAGAACTTTCCAGAACAACAAAGAACAAAATATTATTCGGGTAAAAAACAACAGTAATAGAGAGTTGACATATTTCTATTAGGGAGTGTGTAATCACTAGGGTCAGGGAACATAACGGAAACAATTATAATAACAAAGGTATTATTGTTACAATACCTATAATAAAATTATAGGTGTGTTCAAAAAAACAACAACTGGACGAGTTGGGAATCGAACCCAAGACCTCTCCCATGCTAAGGGAGCGCGCTACCAACTACGCCACACGCCCATATTTTTGCGTATTAATAGAGATTTATGATGTCAAAATGAAATAGTCATTCGTACAAAGTGATATAAGAATAAGGAACGTAAAACATGATGATTTGCAAAGTGTCACGAATGTGGATAACATAAAATATGAATAAAGATAAAAGAAAGACAAGGATTAATCAATAATACAATTTATATGATCTTAGAAGAAAAGAAGATATAGGATTATTATTATTTATATATACATATTAAAGTTTTACTTTAACGTTATTTATTAAACATACTATACTGTTATCTAGACCAGATATAGCTTTAACTGTTACTTACAATTTGACTAACACTAAAGATAATAAACATCAGCGCAATACCAGCCTTGAGAACTTATTATAGATTCTAGAAGAGACGTCCAAAAGAATACATTTGTGTTTTATTTGGAAAATAATACTTTCTATGATAACATAGTATAATGCATATTTTCCGTTAAAATATTGGTCAAATATTGAATAAAAATAGCCATTCATGTCATTAATGAATTCTTAATCATATTTATTAGTCTCTAGATGCTGAGACGGAGATTATATGGTACTATGAATATAATATGGGTGAATTATAGGATATCAAGTTTAATACGAGGGTTATTGACAACCACGAATGCGATTGAAAACGAAACACGAAAATAAAACAATAGCATATAGAAAGTTGTGAACAACACGAGTGTTCATATAAGGAAATCAATGTTTGACTACAAACAATTAACTTATGATGGTCACAGATGATGATCACAGATGATGATCAACGAGAATAGTATAACTTATCGACGATGTAAAAAATTTTCACACCTTACCTCACTTCCCAGAGACGTATAAATAGACCAATACTTCAAGTATACAATCTGATTGATATTGATTCTTAATTAATTAATTTATTTATTTTACATAATTATTATTTTATAATAAACCGAACTTTTATACAAAGATTACAAGTGGTAAAAGATATTTACTTCCTCTTCTAACCTAAATTTACTTCGACATACACTAATCAATAATGCTGCCTTCAACTAAGAATCGATCTTCTATCAGTGCGTATGCCTCTGAACGCTAGATTTAATATATTACCGAGATGTTGTTATTTTAGAAAATATCGCATTGAAAATGAAATGTACAAGAAGAAATTTAAGCACTATACAAATTTTTTAAATTAGCTTGAGCAAATACATAATGCTACTCATGTATAATTTAACAGGTTGTATATACAACACGAAAAGTATTGTTATTCTATCTATTCACCAGTTTTTGTTTTGGCTAAATTAGCTGTTACGCATGTGGTGGGCATTATAAGGGAGTACATGCAGCTGGGGTTTGGTATTCGACTTGAGATAGCTGACGATTTCAACTAATATAGACATCCTCATTGTACCATGAACCTACCTAAACGATTTATGATACTCTTTCTGTAGAAAATATTGTCTTAAGAGGTTTTTGGACTTCACCATCGTGTGCAGCACAATTACCAACGAGAAAAAAATACATAGAAAAATTCTGATGATTAAATTACAAAATTTTTTAGCTGTTCCAATATTGTTCTAAAACAACAATTCAGCCATAAACATAAATATAACCATATGCTATATTGGGAAATACTTGAATGTTTGAAATTAAATTAAATGATAATATAAGGAAAAACCTCAAGGATTTAATCGTCCATTCAGAGAGTGATAACGGTACAAGTATACCCAAAGACGAAATTGAACAATATTTACAAAATGAGAGTATACCAATAGTATCCCTATTAGAATTTTACACAACATATTGGAAATCAAATGAAGTCTTATCAATGAAACATTTGTTAACACCCTTAGATTTTAAATTCAGAGAAAAATTCAAACCTGGTCAGAATTATTCAACTGAATTTAAGAGGCAATTGGAAACGTTAAAATTAAAACAACAAGAACAAGAGTACCAGTCGTTAATCAACAAAGATAAAGGATTTAAGAGTACTGTATTGATTAACAAAGAAGATGAGTTGAACCTAACACCAGCACAAATAAATAAACAAATCAGAGAACAAGTAACAACAATATTTAACATTCTTATAAGTGTAATCTCTGTGATATTTGCTATTTGGTATTGGACCAATACTTCAATGAAAATCGCTATTCACTATAGAATTCTTCTTTGCCTATTCTTCGGTCTGTTAGTATTAATAGCAGAAATTGTGGTATACAATAGTTATCTAACAAAGATAGATGATGCAAAAAGTCTTGAAAGAGCCAAAAAAGAAAAGAAAAAAGTTGTTAAAATACTATAGTTTTTATTTTGTATGTCTATAAGATTGTAAAATAAATACATATGTTATATGAATGATTCAAATAACTTTGGGTTTTATAAATGTGTGTAATGGTTTCTAATTTTTCATTATTTTTGCCTGATTATAAGAAATTTAATCATGACCTAAAACTCTACGTTCAATAGAGTAAACAAATTTCATTGTTTGTTCCATAAGTGTTAAACATAAGACAGTGTGTGGACAGATTCTAAAAACTTGGGCTTCAAAACCCTTGTATAACGCAGATATACCTTCAATCCTCACAGTTTTAACAAAACAGTCTACAGGTCCCTTATATTTACTTGTCTTTTGATTATACATTCTTGTTAGAATGACATCCCATGGATTCATTACCACGGCAACCCCAAGACCCGATATCGTACTTGCCGTTAAATGCAGACCTGGTCCATCCTTCATAATATCATACTTAACTAATAAATTTTTGGCTCCATTATAAATTGGGAGTTGAACAGAAGATCCTGCACCTGTTCTTAATATTGCTGCATCGACACCACGGAATAAACCTTTAATACCCTCGGTTTTGTAGATTGTAGAAAGACCATTCCAGACACCCGTATAACGTGTTTGATCACCTAGTTTGATAGCGTCAGAATATGATTGCATTCTTGTCTTAATTAAAAATAACGGTGACCCCACAACAGCACCAATAATACCTGATGTGGCACCAGCAATGACGTTAACACCAACGTTCTGTACTTTATAGGCTTCCTTGTCAGGGAAAAATAGTCCATTTAAAGAATTTCTAATGGGTTCATAGAACCCTAATCTTGAACCATTTAAACAAATTTGATATATATATGCCGAGACCAACCCCTTTTGTAAACCTCTGAGACCCTCATTCTTATAAATAACAGCAATACCTTGAATCGGATTCTTGTAAATATTTTGCGATACGGCCGACAGTTCACCTTGTAATTGCATTCTGATCTTAACCAATTCAACTGGGTTTGTTGCGGTCACAGCAATACATGCCGCTAAACCACCAGCTGTAAATGAACCAAATTTTGATATCTTTTGAGCTGCTGATTTCTCAATTACTTTTTCTTCCCTATGACTAACTTCCTTTGCCATTTATTATGGATATATGTTATAGTTTATACTATGTACGCTTGGTCTTACCTATTGAAAATACAAATCATACATTCTAAATAATGAACCCACCGGAGAATATCAATATTTTCCAAATAAATTGCTGAGTTTATATACAATGAACTATTTCGAGTAAATAAACTTAATTTTGATGACTATTATATTGAGTCAGTCAGGCAATTCAATAATTTTTCAATATTCCCTTCCGGAATCTATTGATCAAGAGTTTTTCAGTAACAATTCCTGAAGCGGTAACGGCTCTTGTACTATCCGACCGGTGACGGTGAAAAATATTAAATGAAGATATTGCGTATGAGTAATACTTGTTATATAACGCAATTCGAAATGAAACCGAGATTACATCTCATTCACATAAATAAATCGTTAAATATATAAATATTTATTATGTATAAATACTTTTGAATTCTATATCATCATATTAGGTAACAACAGATGTTATCTAAAGTTATTCAGAACTGTACCACAGTCAATGCAAATATAGCCATTCTCGTTGTGCCCTGTAGGATTTCCAGTTATAGAGGAGAAATTACCACCATTACATACATCACAACGTAATTGCGCTTCGGGAATATTATTTATTGTATTCTTTCTGGAAGACGAATCTCTCCGAGTCTCCGAACCATTAACCGATGGAACCGAAACGGCACTTGTCCTGCGAGAACGTGGTTTAGATTTAGATGAATTGAAACTACTGGTGGATTTATTAAAGAGTGAGTTCTTAACCGAAAAACTTGGTCTAAGCGTTGATGTTGGTGCTGTATTGAGATTATGTTGTGGATTACTACTATTATTTACATTATTATCCATTTTAGAGTGAGAGCCACGATGCTTATTACTATATACATTGGGTAGATTATTTTCATTGATCACCGCTGTGTTTGATATGGTAGTATCATCAGATGAGTTTATAATATCATCTTTTTCGTTGATTATAGTTGCTGATGAGATCACTCTGTCTGTATCGGAACTATTACTTTTTTCAACCATCAATTTATCATTACTTTTTAATTTCTCAAGTACCTTTGATCTAACTCTCTTTGAAATATCGGAACGGAACACTCTTATTGTACCTTGGTTATCAGTTGAGATTATTATTGTTCCAATTGCGTCAACAACGTCCGAACCGCTTGTCTTGTCAACAGGAGCGTTCTTTATGTGATTTGGATCACTGAGTAAAGTCTCATTTGCCTTTGCATCTTTTATAAACTGTAATGTCAATTCACATATAAAATCGTTGGATAATGATAGTGTTTTCGATGTTTCTTGGGGAGCTAATATTGCTGTAGTAACTGGAGAATGATGTGCATGAAACGACCAATAATGTGCATTTTTCTTTGCACGAGAATCCGCATGATGAGCTGGAGAAACCAAAAATTTAATTGAATTTTTTAATAATTTTGACGTTCCATGCTTTTTAAGTTTGTGAGATTCAGAATTCAAATCCTTTTTCAGAATTTCATCCGTTTTTAAATCGTCTTTCTCAATGGTTGATGTTGAATGTGATGAAAGGGTTATATCAAGGTATTCACTAAGGCATCCAGACCTTTTTCCAACCTTCTTCTCATCTAATAAATCATTTTTAAACGACTGTAATTTCCAACCATATAACCAATGATCATCACTGCTACTTATTATCACTGGCTGGTTACCTCTTAATGAGAATTGAGCTCTATGCTGTGAAGAAGAACTATGAAGTCCCTTTAAATATTCTGTGAGCTTTCTTGATTCTAAATCAAATATTCTAATTCTTGAATCGTTTGTTGTTACAGCCAATTTGTGAGATCCAAAAGTGTCTACTTGAAAACATTGAAGACCTGTTATTCTTGGACCATTATGAAGCTTCCCACCATTGCTTTTAAAGGGGTCTTTGATTGGTTTGGAATTTGTTCCCTGTGTGTGCTTGTCTTTAACGTGAAACGACGTTATGTGAACCAACTCATTTGTTAAAAGAATATGGATCAATCCGTTAAATGTTCCCACAATTGTGTATTTGCCATCATTTTCACTTATAGTAATTGATGTTATTAGACATTTACAGTCAAACTCGTAACTAACTTCATTATCGATAATTGACCATAATCTACACTTATGGTCTAGACATCCTGTAATAAAAAATCTATCATCCTTGGGATGAAACTTTACTCCCGTAACGAAATCAGCATGTTGGAAAGTCTTTAATGAATTCTTTCTCTCCATATGCCATAATTTCACAGTTTTATCCATTGATGCTGTCAGTAGAAAGTTGTTCTTTGACCAATCAGAGTCTAAAACATCAGAGGTGTGTTCTCTGAACACACTATAAGGTATTGGGTTAAACACAGGTGCATAGAGATTAGTCGGTGCATCATCGTTATTCTCATTATTTAAGATCGACTCCAAAATGGGATTGTTTTCAATAGCCTTAGAATCCCCTGAATTGGTTTTGGATAATGCACTCAACTGAGGTGATGCTGCAATTTGTTTTAATCGTAACATTAGCTTTTCTTTTCTAAAT
Source organism: Jamesozyma piceae (assembly GCA_030674245.1). Lineage (NCBI taxonomy): Eukaryota > Fungi > Ascomycota > Saccharomycetes > Saccharomycetales > Saccharomycetaceae > Jamesozyma > Jamesozyma piceae. The sequence continues at coordinate 90,538 of JAJLYB010000003.1, forward strand.
TTTTTGGATTCGTCCAAATGATTTAATTCCCATCTTTCCACTGGTGAACTAATTACTTTCCAAACTTTAACTGTCCCATCTTTACTTCCAGTAACTAGGAACTTCCCATCTAAACTAAATTTCGTTGTCCAAATTGCTTTATTTCCTGTTTCTGAATTTGAGTGAGTTGTAGAAACTGACCCACGAGTTCTAGATCTTGTAGTAGTCGGCAGTGTGGTATTATTGTTAATATCAAAACTATTGGAATTATTATTATTCTCATTATCAAAATCATAAGCTAAGCTATGGGAAACTTCGTCTTTTGAACATATTGTTTCAATTGAAGTCGCTGTTGGGTCCTTTAATTCCTGCGCGAGAAATAGTCTTTTGAATAGTGAAGGATCTTCCCTCTTGGGAAACACCTTAATGTAATTTGGTTTATTTAAATAATTTTCAAATTGCTCTCTATCGATAAAATCAAAATTCCAAGGATCGTCGGTGTTATATGTCGTAGATGTTGTCAATGATGACTGCGTAGTTGAGACTTTTCGTATTTGCTCTCTCAATCTTGCTGATGAATCGAGATACTCTTGCGGAGATGATATCTGATGTAACTTTCCACCCATATCTTTTTGTTGTATATTAGTTTTAAATGTTACTGGCTTGATATCAGCCGTATATCCTGTGCTGAAATGTTCGTTCCCACTTGTGAGAATTCCTGTGTGGGTCCCAGTACCATTATGGATAATTTGTTGCTTGTTATATGCTCCATCATAGTTCAATGTCTCATCTGTTTTAGATATCGAAGAATTCACTGAACTACATGACTTTCTCTGATCTTTTGGATCTATTTCTGGACTGACGTTAATTTTTGTGGAAGTTGACCTAAATTTAAACATAATTACTTGAATTTCTTAATTTATTCTAATAGCTCATTAAATATCCTTTAAGTTCCCAAGCAATACACCTTCTATATATGTATCTAATTGTTTGCCTTATTTAACCCCTCAAGAGCAATTGTATCGAGATTTTTTTTGTCTTATCTTGTGCTTACTTTCCAAGTTGTATTTTAATGTAGGCTCAGAGATAGCAAACTGACGGCTTTTATTTATACTTTATTATCCAAGTAGTCCTTGAAATGGGAAGAGTCCAGCGTTATTGTCTCCCTTCTTATTCATCGAAAGGGTTCTCTTTAACGTTGTCGATGCAACTTTGAAATTTCCGTCAAATTTCCGTGGTTTATCCCCGTCCTGTTGTTTGTCTGCGCAGCGCCAGCCTGGTTTGCTTACATAACAATACACTGAAGCATAAAATAGTTTAATAAGCACCTCCTCTTTACTCCATTGCTTATGCAATTCAGCCACTGATGGCTTAAGGTGGCTCCACTAGCCATCTAGAAAATGCACTAAGTAGATAATTATACAGTGATAAACCTAAGTTATAGTGTAATATAGTCTTGCTCTATTTCTCTAGGCTATGCTGAGTCTACAAATACATATTTACATATATTTCGTATTTACGATTAAACTTCCAATCATCTAACAGAGTCTCCTAATGAGGCCAATGGCTTGATATTATCAACCCATATAGTAGTATATAAAATTTGCACAATGACATCGATACCCGGTGGTACATTTGCAAACCGTGACATAATATAAATCGCACAATTAAAATTTTGTGGTACAGCACATGGATACACAACACATCAATCCTTTCACGGCATATATTAAGTAGAAAACTGTCTTATATTCAAATCTATACTAATATTGAAGTGCGCAAATGCATCAACCGTAACTAATCTAAGCTGTAAATTTAAATTTTCAGTTTTTACCGAATATGAAAACGCTGAAAAGAAAAATTACAAGACAAGCAAGACGATAATATCTTGATAGAACAGCCTACGCATACACATTATTAATCGCATAAGAACCCGCCAACTTACTTCAGTAGTCCAGCTTACACCAAAACTCTTATAGAAAACAGCCTACTTCTATAATATTATAGTGATATAAGCAAAAGATGTCAATTAAACCAATCGATACCTACATTACTAATAGTGTAAAACTATACGAAGTGAATCCATCACAAACAACTATCTCGATAACTTATAAATTTCCACAGGATGCAAAGAATCCATCTGTTTCGTTTAAGACACATAATAACCATCTAGCTTCAAATTACAAGTTTATAACAAACAAAAGTAAAGATGTTTCAAGATTATTAAATGCGTTGGGCCCAAGAGGTGTCACAATTAACCCTGGTAAGATAGAGAAACAAGCTAGAAAGAAATCAAAATGTTTATCAAACAGCAACAACAAGAGTAAAAATAAAAATAAGAAAAAGAAAAACCAAATCATTGACACTATCGGATTAGGCTCTTTGATGGTTAATACTGAAGTAGAAGAATTCAAACCTGCTGTTGCTGATAACAAGCAAAATAATGGTACAGGAACTAATGATAATACGTCAAAAAGTAAAAAGAAGAACAAGAACAAGAACAAAAAGAGACGCTAGTGAATTGATTTGCTATTTTACTTAATATATAATGTCACTATATAATATGAAATATTAATTTACTATTTGATTTCCGGTTTACGAATATATATCTTTAAATTACGTATTATATCGTATCATATATATGGTATGTGTCCACATCCATGATCGTTTATCTTACATATTATTGCCCACTATGTGGCTATCGAATGCTATACTTAGTTAAACAAAGATTTATCAAGTATTAGGTTTTTATTTAAGTATTTCCATTCCTCAATTCGTTATTTTTTCGATTTACCTTTGTTCTTTCTGTTCTTTTTCTTTTTATTCTTGCCCTTATGTTTCTCTTTATGTTTCTGCTGGCTACTGTTACAATTAGTGCTACTTGTATTTTCAATAGTAGAACAATTTTCTGTGATGGCTGTACGAGGTAATAATGTGCTATCGTCCTCCGAATTTATTGTTAACGCAAGGTGTGTGCTTAGTTGTTTATTAGGAATAACGTTCAAATCATTCGTATCTAGACCATCATCGTAAATGTTATGTTCTCTATCATAATTAGATGATATTCTTTCATAATTTACTAACCGTGGGCTTATCACACTGCTAGTTCCTTGTAATAATGCATCACTAGTTGCTGATATGCGATTTCCATCTGAGAAAGCATTAGATCCGTTTACATTGTGGTCATCATCATCGAGTTCGTCATCTGTATATGCCGGTGGTAATACCGCACCTTTTTGTAATATTGCATCTTTTTTAATCTCAGTGCCATTGTAAGCTGGAGGAATTCCTATATCTCCAAACACACTTCCAAATGCATACTTCTTTACATTAGCCTCAATAAAGACAAATCCAATTTGTCCTAGGTTTACTTGCAATTCAACTTCATCACTCTCTACATAATCGTCTTCATGATGTGGGTCATGTACCGTTTGTAATTTCCCAGGTAGCTCGATTTCTCTACCCTGAGACAATGTTTCACGTAGTGATACATTATCGGGATCTTCTAATAACCCGTCTTTTGTATATGTTCTAGTATACGAAGCATTAAATGCACCGATACTCGGGAAAAGATCAATATCTACATTTTGTGTAACGTCCATTAATTTTTTTCCATTGTGAGTAATAAAAATAGTTCCTGATTTATATTTGTAACCGAATCCAACAACATCACCTTCTTCTAATTTTGGTAGTAAAGTAGATGCCATAAATGGATCGTTGATTCTTAACTTACCTGTCGATTCATATGCAATTGAAAAATTTGACATTCCTGGTATTCTAAAATATGGATATGGTATAGTACTTAAACCAATACTAAATATACTATTTGAGCGATGCTGGTATCTAAAAATTTTAACTTCGAAATACACAGCATCTCTTTTATTGTATGGTAATGGATAGTTCAATATAGACGAAGAACTTTTATTAAATTTTGTAAATATAAGGTCTAGTTTATCCTGAACAAGAAAACTTGGTAAAAAATTTCCATCTTCATCAACATTATCATTGATACTGGGTAAGAAGAAAAAACTTTGTATGCCTCTATCCTTAATAAATGTCAGATCATTTGAATTTAAAAAACTACCAAACTCGTCTGTATTCGGAGGGGACATTTTTTGAAATTCTTTTGCACGCTTATATAATTCAATTTCAAAATTTGACAGCTTTTTAAATTCCTGATCCTCCCGTTCCCTCAATTTTGCCTCATCATCAAATTCACCAGGGTGAGTAAATGTGGAATCCAATAATATTCCCGAATGCTTCTTATTAAATAACATATTAAATGGCCTATTAAGATTTCTACCAGGGTGGCCTGCTCCGCCATCATTTCCCAATTCTTCATCATACTCTGATTCATCAGCTGCACAGAATGTCACATATGTAGCGATAACAATTAGCAAAATCATTAGAATCGCGAATGTTACCGATAAGCTTATTAGAAATGCTAAGCTGATTGTTTCAGAATCAGAATCTATTGGCGGCACTGGAAGATGTGTTAACAGATTTATTTTAGTATTTGTCAATACATTTTGTGGGTGGTTCTTTGCGCCTGCCTGTTGAAAGGGTTCATACTGTGTACCTTGAAAAAGAGGTTTTTCAACTAACATTACTCTTCTTTTAATATTATTATTGATAACTAGTTAATTTGTATACCGTACGTTATTTTTTTGTCTTTGTAATATCTAGGTTATTATTTATTATTTGAGGATTATTCCTTCAACTACCTGTTTATATTTGAACTTAATGTGTCATTACAATTTCTGATAATGACTTCCGTGATCCGCGCACAGAAAAGCAGCAAGGAGAAAGATTGGATAGTTACCCGGTCGTAAAGGCAGCGGTCTTATAAAATAGTACAAAGAAAATCAAAGATAGTTAACGATTAAGTGATATAATGTATATTGTGTGTGTAATGTATATAACCTCTTAATGATTAATGAGTATATATAAAATGCAATGCAATGCTTGTAAAAGGTGAAGGTATCCGTGTATATGAGAAAATATGAATCCACGCGATATGAAGTAGCGAAATTGGTATGCTTAATGCAATAATTTGGCAGGCCCAATTCAAAATCAATCTTCTGATTCATCACTTTCGTAGTCCCCACTGACATCGTTCCATTCAATGTAGTATTCTTTCATCATATTTTTATATTTTTTTAAAAACAACGGATCGAATGGAAAATAACTTTGTAAATCAATAAATTGTTGCCTGGTGGCTAGTGACCAAGTAGAAGTAGAGAGGTTTAGAACACCTTCCTTTCTAATATTCCTACTCTTGTCAATATCTGCTTTACCACTAATACCTCTTAATCTTTCATTATTGTTTTTTTCGATAATACTAAAACAATAGGTAATATCCTCATGTTGGGTAATTCTAGCGAACATCAACATGACGTTTTCGTTACAGTATTTTAATGGATTAAACTTGGATATAATCATTCTTTGGAAGAACTTATCCAATTCACATTCCCAGCTACCATCTGCATCTCTAAATAGATTACGCCTAAAACAGAAAATATAGCACAATGCTTGAAAGGCTGCAAAGAAATGTTTAAATCTTTCAATTCCACCTGGCTCATCAACTTCTGCCTCCCTCTCAATAACATATCTATTTAACCATGATACTAAATAACTAGCGACAAATATTATTTGTGTTCTTGATAATTTTTTAGCACGAGCAATATAAGAGCCAAGATATTGTAGTGATTTTATTTTTTTATCAGAGGTTTCATTTGGGGCAAATGAGATATCAATTAGAGTGACCAAAAATGAATCCATTAATTCTGGCTGTTGTTGTGAAACATGAAACATAATATATTGAATAGATCTGGTATAATATGTTGGGAGTATATGTGTTTTGAATAACGTTGTTAAAGTATTGAAAATACCAATACCGTCACCACTTTCCAAACTTTCTGGTGTTAGCTCTTTCCCCACACATTCACTAACTAAGGTTAAAATACAATCTAACTTACCAGTTAATTCCTTGATACCTTGAGAAATTTCAACAACATATTCTTCACCGCCCTCAAGATCACTATGATCATCGTCTTCATCTTCATCACCTATAATGTTGTCATTTGAAGCCTTTTGTTCGTTATCCTCACCATCGGTTAGATTATCGTCTTCATCATTATCATCGTCGTCGATATCACTATCTGCTAAATCGTCATCAATGTCATCATCTAACTCATCTAATTCGTTTTGTAATTCTACGTCTATCGAAATGATTTTCTCAATTACCAAAGACCAAACTTGAAATCTTAACTCCTTACAATACTGAGTTAATTTCAAAATATTAGAAATATAGTTGACTAAGTTGTTACAAGTATCATTCTTATTTGGGAAAAATTTTGCCAAATATGAATCAACGAATCCCATTGATGAAGGAATCATTCTTAAGAAATACATTAACATATCGTGATGATATTCAGTCTTAGCCAACGGCAAAGTAAAATTAGAGATGATATTCATGGAGACATCCTGCCACCATTTAGGTATACTAGAACATAGAATCTTAATAAAGAAAATATACTTGTTAAGTGCTACAGTCGGTAATTCCCACCATTTTTCAAAATTGATTATGGACTGAATTAAATTAGTTCCAGAAGATCTGTCTATCTTGTTTATGTGACTACACAGGACATCCAAAAGGATATTTAGATGTTCTGGGGAGATTCTATTTGGATTTTTAGATGGCAGTACTAACTGATTAGCTATGGAATTAAGTTGTCCATTGTTACTCTATTTCAAAAAAAAAGGAATCATGTTAGTAAGAAGAACATATCATGTATTTTTGATGGAGTGGGTAACAAAAATAAATATAACATACCTTATCGAGTTCATCCAACGCTGATTTGACGTATCTTGCATACATGGTGGATGAAAATTCATTTGAATTAGTTTCTTCATGAGCATTGTTATTATTATCCTCTTTTGATAGTGTGGTGGTATGCAGTGTTATCTCATTAGAAAATTCAACTTTCCGTTTCTTGGGTTCCATAGGACTAACGATATCTTGCGGGGACCTCTTATTGTTATTTTCAAAGGCCAGCATCGTAGTGATTAGTGTTGAAGTGCTAATTCTATTTATTTAATTAATATCTGAAAAGACAGAAACGCAAAGAATAGTAAATGTGTTAGAGAATATACGTATATAGAAGTCTAAGCAATGTGATAGGTAAGTAATGACAGAAGTTCAAAAACTTTTTAATATATAGTAAGTAGGAAATTGCTAATATATCCTAAATGAACTCAAATACTCAGACTCTTAACAATACTGGTGAACTATTTCTTTGTAGTTTGTGCTAAAATAAAGTTGATCTAATGCTGTTAAAATTAAACCAATCGCTCAATGCTCATCTCATTATATATTGAAAATTTTTTTTGCTGATATTTTCCCCCTTCTGTAATAAAAGGTGTCTGGGTGCAAATCTGACTGTGTGCTGAGAAAAAAAGACAAACATCAACAAGAGACAATACTAACGAATAACGATTGTAATAAGTTCGTTTTGTATATAAACTACATAATATAACGGTATGTACGTATGCTTTGGATTCACAATTTCTAGTTTCATCACCTTATACTTCTTCCTTGGACCATTGAGCTACCCAGTTGCTCATTACCAACATAAGTCCAACCACCAAATTGCTTTTGAACACTTTCACTTAAATATTCATCTACAACACTATCAATTGGTTTTTCTTTGGTAAATTCCTGATCGAAGTTGCTGGTGTCAGTAGCACTACTGACCGGTGGTTTATATGGTGGGATATAGCCTTTCATTAATAAACGTTTCCAGGATAACTGGCTGAAAAATGGGTGATTCTTAATTTCATCTGCACCGTTGCGACCTAGTCTTCTAGTTGGGTCTCTGCTTAGTAGACCAATTAATAGATCTTTAGCATCTCTATCAAATCCATCAGGGAATCTTAATGGTTCTTGTAATATTTTTTTATACATCTTTGGCACATCTTCGTCATAGTATGGTGGTAAACCAGTTAACATTTCATAAAGTAAAACACCAAGAGTCCACCAATCAACAACCTTTGAATAACCTTGGCCTAATAATAATTCAGGAGCTAGATATTCAGGAGTACCACAGAATGTATCGGTCTTATCATCATCCTTCATATTAAGCTTACATAAACCAAAATCACACAAGGCAATATGGCCTTGGAAATCTAGCAAGATATTTTCGGGTTTCAAGTCACGGTAAATGACATCCATGTTATGCAATGTTTCTAATGCACATAATAACTCCGCAGTATAGAACCTTGAACGAGATAAATCAAATCTACCTTCCTTTTGTAAATGATAGAACAATTCACCACCATTAATACAAGCTAGGACTAAATATAACTTTTCTGGTGATTGAAATGAAAATTTCAGAGGAACAATAAATGGACAATTGATTCTAGCCAAGACAGTTCTTTCAGCTAATGTATGTGTTACTTCTGACTTTGATACAATATATGATTTTCTAATGGCTTTTAAAGCATAAATCTTTTGAGTGTCTTTTTTTCTCACTTGCATCACTTTACCAAACGAACCTTTACCTATAACTTTTAATAAATCAAAATCGTCAATCGATAATGGTTTATTCTTGGAAGGTTTGTAATCTATACTTAGATTGATCTTTCCCAAACCATTGTCTAGTGATATCCAATGGTGATTATATAATCTAATGCTTGCCGCAGAATCAATTTTTAAATTTATCGGTAAATGGTAGGAATCTAAATGTATATCTTCATTCTTGTTAATCTTTGCAAACATTGCATTTAACTTTTCATCACGGGATCCAACATCTTGCTGCCATGTCTTTGATGGTAATAAGATGGAAGGGATACGGGCAAATACATCAATTTTTAAAAATGGCAATTTTCTGGTGACATCAAATGTCGATATCTTGTTGAAGACTGGCTGGGCCATAGTGCCATATTCTGGTTCAATTGTTGCGACTGTATTATCAAATTCAATAGTAAAATATAAAAGAGGGTTTAAATTATTGGAACCAGGTAACATTATAGTTGCAGGAATAAAATTTGAACATGATTCACCTGAAATTAAAGATTCATCGCCAGGCCCTTGGTTCTTTAAAGTCACTCTAGAGAGTTGTGAAGTTAGTTGATCTATATTAAAATTTTGTTGAGAAGCAAGACGTTCTTCATTTTGTGAAATACCCGAGCCTAGTAATTTAGTTAAAATTTGGTCATTTGCTGTGATATTAAATGGTAAGATAAATCCATCACCATTATATACTTTGATTGTCATTATTCCACCATTAGAAATGGAAGTATTTTGAATTTGGCCTCCATCATCTTCATTTTGATTATCTTCATCCTTTTCATTATTATCGGCATCGTTAGTAACAGACTGGTTGCCATTAATTGTCAAACTCGAGGATGTTGAAATATCTTGAGAAGATCTCATTGGAGCAATTACCGATGGCGAACTTGTAGTGATTGTTTCCTTTCTATCCATGGATGAACGCGACATAGAGTTTTCATTATCACGGATTGGAGATTCTGCATTTTTATTGTCACCATGGTGGAAGAATCCACTATTTTGCTTTGATTCCTTTTCCTTTTCTTCTTTGGATTTACCAAATTTAAACTTATTTTTCCAGGAATACATGTTGATATCTATCCTTTATCTATATTGTACAAGAGTATATTATATGAAAAAAATATGAAACGAACGGTTGATAAATATATTCGAATTATGAATATTTATAATGAAAAAAACAACTGTCGAGAAAAGTTACTTTCTTGATTCAAACTGTTCAGAATTGTCACTTATGTGATGGTTATCTGGAAGAGTCGATCTGCTTAGTATTAATCAATATTTTAGAAGATCTAGAATAAAACAAACTAATTCTTAGAGTTAGATTAGACTCGTTTTCGTTGATCTAGTAGAATGGCCCTTTATAGAGTATACAAAGTAAGGTAAAACACCATTCGACTTCTTGCCGTGTTTCTGATTAGAAAATAAATAAATAAGCCTTTTGAAAAGGGGCACGCCAAACGCGTTCGTTAGGTGTGATGGAATTTTTTAAAAGCTATTTTTACATTGCATAATAAGCAACCACAATATTAGTAAGAGATTAATAACAAAAAGTAACATTAAAAGTAAATGTATAAGTATGTAGTTCTATACACAAAATATCTATCTAAGTACGGACAGTTGGTTCTTCAGTACCAATTAGTTCTTTGAATTTCAAGAATTCTATAACTGGCTTGATAATTGGTTTCAAATATACTTGCGCATCTAAATCGTAATTTGATTCGTCATCAGTGTAGTGTTCTATGTATAATCTAATCGTAGCACCTGATGAACCGGTTCCTGATAATCTTAGTACTACTCTTGCACCGTTAGACAATTTGAAGAATAGGCCTTGGTTTGAAGACACTGAACCATCTAAATCAGTGTATGAGAAATCACCACAATCAACAACGGTTAGTGATTGATCCGTTGGGAATTTGGAACCGATAGTTTTTGGATTTTGTGTAAATTCAGTCAATAAGTCAACGACCTTACCTGCATCTTCTGACGAAAGTTGTTCATAATCGTAACGAGTGAAGAATGTTCTACCGTATTTTCTCCAGAATTCATGTTGAATGGATTTAATAGAAGCTTCTTTTTCTGGATTATGCTTATTGTAAATGGCTAAAACATTTAACCAAGCAATGATAGCCCAAATACCATCCTTTTCTCTAATGTGGTTTGAACCTGTACCAAACGATTCTTCACCACAGATTGATAGCTTTTTTGCATCGAACAGGGCACAGAAGAATTTCCAACCAGTTGGAACTTCGTAACATTTTAAACCTTGAGCAGCAGCTACTCTATCAATGGCAGCTGATGTTGGGAAGGAACGGGCTAAACCATAAATACCTTGTTTGGCAAAATATGGAATTTCCTTTGCATATTCTGCAATGATAGCTACGGAATCACCTGGAGACACGAAAGCAGGACCATATCCATAAATCATATTTCTGTCACCATCACCATCTGATGCAGCACCAAATTCGATCTTTTCGCGGTCAACCCTATCGACTAAAGTTCTTGCGTATGTTAAATTTGGATCCGGATGTAAACCACCGAAATCTGGAAGTGAGTGCCAGTTTTGTAATACTTCATCAGCTGGTAAGCCAAACTCATCTGCAAAGATGGCCTTACCATATGGACCAGTGATACCGTTTAATGAATCGAATAATAGTTTCCAGTTCTTGGTTTCACGTTGTGTGTGAATGAATTTCTTGATCAATTCGAAATCGAAGATTTCTTTCAAAAACTCAACGTAAGCCTTCGTAGTGTCAATAATATCTATAAGGATTGGACCGTATTTTTGATTTTCACCGATCTTAGCAAGATCTAAAGTTGGGAAATCCTTTACGATCTTATAACTAGTTAATTTTTTAGAAATTTCCCACATGGCATTAGTAACAGGTTCTGGGGCTGGGCCACCATTGGCTAAGTTATATTTAATACCTAGATCATTAGTTGGACCACCTGGGTTATGGGAGGCAGTTAAGATAATACCACCGGTGACATTTTCATGATATGATCTGATGATGTGAGATGCAGCTGGGGTTGAAAGTAGACCATTTTGACCAATGACTAACTTACGGACACCATTAGCTGCACCAATAGCGGCAATTTTATTTAGAATAACATCGTTGTAAAAACGACCATCACCACCGACTACAAGAGTTGCATCTTGAGCGCCTTCTGGAATGGCTTCTAAAATTGCTTGAATAAAATTTTCTGTGTAGTTTGGTTCATTCATGAAGACCGCAGTCTTCTTACGCAAACCAGATGTACCTGGTTTTTGATCCTGGTATGGCTTTGTTGATACTGTTTCAATTGTTAATGACATGATTGCTAGGATACTTATCGAATTATGTAATTCTTGAGTAGTTGATAACAAGATAACAAGAATTAATTAATGTTAGAAAGGTAAGGTTGACGAAATAATCAATTGGATCAAAGTTGAAAAATTGACAATAGAAAAATAAAAGTAGAGTATTTATATATTATTCATTTTGTAGTCAATTCTATAATAATTACATATAGAAATATTGATTGATTTGTTTGTTTGTTTGGTTGTTTTGGTGAAATTGTTTGAGGAAGCTGTGTTTTTCTTTCCAATAGTATGGTTCAAATGTAGGAGCACGAGATAGTACGGGGAGAAATATAGTGCAGTACTTGAGTTTGTTTGTTGTTTGGTTTAAGGGGGGAATTATGAGCGTTGCGGCGTGTGACAAATTTGCAAGAGACAGAGACAGAGGAACAGAGGAGCAGGAGACGAAGAGACAGTGCTAGTATTGGGTGATATTGTGTTTAGGTGTATATAGCAAGGTGGGGAGGGAGTGTATGCAGCATCTTACAGTGAATGTATTGCTGTAAAGTGGAGTTATCATCAATGGAGTAACTTATACCCGAATACACATATGCAGTCGAGAGTTTATATTTAATGAAACTTATTTAGACTACGTATTTAAGGAAATATTTGTTGACCGAATAATTAGTAATAAGGTCTACCTAAATGAATAGAAAACACCGAATAATTAACCGGGATTCGAAGATCAGAGATAAAATCAATTATTTAATCTGTCTCTTGAGGGTATAATTGATATTTCGGTATACAGTGCTCCATCATAGTATAGTGAATACCGGGACACTGTTGTCCGCTAACACCAAGCGATGTGATATAGGGTGTCTTACACAAGATATAGTACTAGCAAACAATATCAATTAGCGGATATTTTGTTTCATTTCAAATATAGAGGGAATGCCTGTACTATAATGAATCTTACAAATGTGTCTTATGAATACAAATACGTCAATATTAAACATGCCCGAGTATAGAAAATATAGATGTGTACACTTGCTCACATAACCTTAGATATGTGCATGTAATAGCCTTATAACATATATAAAGTTATCAGACGTAATGCGGTCGAGGATATCAATGACACATAGTGGGAGAGGGGAAGAATCCTTATATTATGGTTATGGAATACCTGAAGTTTGATCATTTATGAATGTTTGCCAGTAAGAATGCTGTAGAAGTAATTGAAAAAAAAGATTGATTCATTCCCCACACGCCATATGTAAAGCAATTTAGCAGGTAATACAATTCAACCAATGTGTATAACTGCTACTTTGCAATATAATTCTGAGTTTGATTATAAAGACAATAAATGAAATTGCCGGAGAACGACAAACTTTGAGAAAAAGCAATTACATTATCTTTAATATATAATACATATAAAACCACAATAGTCCTCACAATCAAGTAAGAAGAAGAAAGAACAAACTCAACGAAATTCAATATATAGAACCAAACAACATGACACATGGTGAAGAGTCTGAAATAAAAATGGAATCTATTCCTGGTTACTTCTCATCTTACAGATCAGAACAAACAGAAGCTACAGATTCATTAAAATCTGATCATAATGAGTTAATTAACCATAACTCATGGAATGAATTATACGATTCAATTCCTTCAGATCCGACTGAGAAAGATGAATATAAGCTATTAGTACTGGCTAGACACGGCCAGGGCTATCACAACGCAGCCATTGAGCGCTATGGTATAGAAAAATGGAATGAACATTGGGCGTTTTTAAATGGAGATTCCCATGGGGATTGGTTGGATTCAAAATTAACACCAGTCGGAAAGAAACAAGTTAGTGATACTGGCAAAGATGTCTTATTACCTCTAGTTAATTCAGTAGGTCAATTACCCGATGTGTTTTTCACTAGTCCTATGAGACGTTGTCTTGAAACATTTATTGGGTCTTGGAATCATGTGTTTTCAGAACGTAATGATCTGTTTGAACGTGAAGTTATTGATAATAAGGTTATCGAAAATATTAGAGAAACTTTAGGGTCTCATACATGTGATAAAAGAGTTAATCATTCTATTACTGTTGGTGAATATCAAGATTATAAGATGAAATCCGGGCATTTAATTAAGTGGGATTACGGTGGGAATTATGCGGAACCTGATGAGTTGTGGTTAGCGGATCACAGAGAAACTCCAGATGAAATGGATTTGCGTATTAATAAGGGATTAAATGAATTATTTGCAAATACAACAAAAGATGATAAGTTCGTTTCACTTACGTGCCACTCTGGTGTAATTGCAAGTGTCTTGCGTAATTTAAAACACCCAAGAATTGATAATTTACAAACAGGTAAAGTAGTTTGTGTCGTAGTCAAAATAACCAGAAGGGAATAACTAGTACAATGGTAAGTAGATAAAAGACACTTGCAATTATACCTTTTATATAGATCTAATGAATATATACTAGTTTTTGGAATCTAAAACATAAATAGAGTGTTCTAGTTCCATATTGCACTGAACAGGGTTCAATTTAGGCTATCTGGACATATTCCTAAGTATATTTACAACCATAATCCTAGTACGATAAAATAAACCCAATCAGTAATTGAACATTTCGGAGTTTAACACTGTGAATTTTCGGTTTTTAATTTTTGAGGCAAAGTTATCGTCTGACACGGCCATTTCAAACAGCTAAAAAATCGCATTGGAAAAGGGGAAATAAGTAAGCAAAAATGTTGATCGAATTAGGTTCGTATTGAATTTAGACATCTTCATACCATCTTCCTTTTCTTAAGAAACATACCAGTGATCTATACACATATATTTATATATATACTATTGGAGACAACAATATACTAGATATATAGGTACCCCATTTCCAGTTTAATAGTGTTCGTACAATGGCTATTCTTAAAAGAGGTGCTCGTAAGAAGACAACACAAGCACCAGAAAAAAGGTCTACAAAGATTAAAAAGGCTACTTTTGATGCTAATAAAAAGAAAGAAGTAGGTGTCTCAGATTTAACATTGTTGTCCAAGATCTCAGACACATCAATTAACGAAAATTTGAAAAAAAGATTTCAAAATGGTACGATCTATACATACATTGGTTATGTCCTGATTAGTGTCAATCCGTTTCGTGATCTTGGTATATACACCGAAGCAGTAATGGAGTCATACAAAGGTAAGAATAGACTAGAAGTTCCACCACATGTTTATGCCATTGCAGAATCCATGTATTATAATTTAAAATCATATAATGAAAATCAATGTGTTATTATATCTGGTGAATCAGGTGCTGGTAAAACTGAAGCTGCAAAGAGAATCATGCAATATATTGCTGCTGCATCAACAGGCCATTCTGAGTCAATTGGGAAAATTAAAGATATGGTTCTTGCTACAAATCCCCTTTTAGAAGCTTTTGGATGTGCAAAGACTTTAAGAAATAATAACTCCTCAAGACATGGTAAATATTTAGAAATCAAATTTAATTCTCAATTCGAACCTTGTGCAGGTAATATCACCAATTATTTGTTAGAAAAACAAAGAGTGGTAAGTCAAATTAAAGGTGAAAGAAATTTTCACATCTTCTATCAATTCACTAAAGGTGCTAGTGAGAACTATAGACAAACTTTCGGTGTCCAAAACCCTGAACAATATATTTACACCTCTTTATCCGGCTGTACTTCAGTAGAAAACATGGATGATGTTAAGGAATTTAATGAAACTTTAAAAGCTATGCAAGTTATTGGTTTATCCCAAGAAGAGCAAGACCAAATTTTTAGAATGTTAGCTGCTGTTCTATGGGTTGGTAATATTTCATTCATAGAAAATGACGAAGGTAATGCTGAAGTTAGAGACACATCTGTAACTGACTTTGTTGCTTATTTGTTACAGATTAATAATGAATTGTTAAAGAAATCTTTAGTTGAAAGAATCATGGAAACAAACCATGGTATGAAGAGAGGTTCTATTTATCATGTGCCATTAAATTCTGTTCAAGCGACTGCCGTTAGAGATGCCCTTGCTAAGGCTATATATAACAATCTGTTCGATTGGATTGTCGACAGAGTCAATGTCTCATTACAAGCATTCGAAGGTGCAGACAAATCCATCGGTATCTTAGATATTTATGGTTTTGAAATTTTTGAACATAATTCCTTTGAACAAATTTGTATTAATTACGTTAATGAAAAATTACAACAAATTTTCATTCAACTAACTTTAAAATCAGAACAGGAGACTTATGAAAATGAACAAATTGAGTGGACTCCAATCAAATATTTTGACAATAAAATTGTCTGTGATTTAATTGAAAGTAGAAGGCCACCAGGTATCTTTGCTGCAATGAATGATTCTATTGCAACGGCCCATGCTGATTCAAATGCTGCAGACCAAGCATTTTCTCAACGTTTAAATTCATTTACAACTAACCCACACTTTGAAATCAGACAAAATAAATTCGTCATTAAGCATTATGCTGGTGATGTTACTTATGATGTTAGTGGTATTACAGATAAGAACAAGGATCAATTACAAAAAGATTTAGTTGAGCTAATGGGCACAACAGAAAATGATTTCGTCAAGGTAATTTTCCCTGATAATGTTGACAGAGAATCCAAGAGAAGACCACCAACAGCAGGTGATAAGATTATCAAGAGTGCTAATGAGCTAGTTGAAACTATCTCGAAAGCGCAACCATCTTATATTAGAACCATTAAACCAAACGAGACCAAGTCTCCAAATGATTATGACGATAAACGAGTTTTGCATCAAGTTAAATACCTAGGTTTACAAGAGAATGTCCGTATTAGAAGAGCTGGTTTTGCCTACAGACAAACATTCGACAAATTTGTTGAAAGATTTTATTTACTATCGCCCAGATGTTCTTATGCAGGTGATTATACTTGGGAAGGAGAAACAATTGATGCTGTTAAATACATTTTGCAAGATGCTTCTGTCCCAGATCAGGAGTATCAAGTCGGTGTTACACAAGTATTCATCAAAACACCAGAAACTTTATTTGCGTTGGAACATATGAGAGATAGATATTGGTATAACATGGCTGCAAGAATCCAAAGGGCTTGGAGAAGATACTTGCAAAGAAGAATTGATGCTGCGATTAAGATCCAGCGTGTGGTTAGGGAAAAGAAAGAAGGTAATAAATATGAGAAATTACGTGATTATGGTACACGTTTATTGAATGGTCAAAAGGAGAGAAGATCGATGTCATTGCTAGGTTACAGAGCATTCATGGGTGATTACTTATCGTGTAACGAACCGAAAACCAAAGGGTCTTATATAAAGAAACAAGCTGGTATCAAAGAAAAAGTTATCTTTTCCATTCACGGCGAAGCTTTACATTCTAAATTTGGTAGATCAGCACAAAAGTTAAAAAAGACCTTTATCTTAACCCCAACTACATTTTATATCGTTGGCCACACAAATGTTGAAAACTCAATGAAATACACCCAAGAATATGCAATCAAAGTAGATCAAATTAGACAATTAAGCTTAACAAATTTACAAGATGATTGGCTTGCAGTTAACTTATCAAAATCACCATTGCCTGATCCATTTATTCACACATACTTTAAAACAGAACTTATAACACATATTAAAAAACTTAATAGTAAAGTCCCAATTAAGATAGGGACAATCATTGAATATCAAAAGAAGGTGGGCAAAATTCATAAAATTAAATCGCAAATCAGTGACACTGCTCCAAAATACGGAGATCTCTATAAATCCAGTACTATATCTGTTTGTCGTGGTCATCTACCAAGTTCTTCATCGAAGAAGAAACCGAAGAATGATGGTAGTGGAGGTGTTAGTTTCCCTCGTTCAAAAAAGTCATCAACCAGGAAAAATAAGTCATCAACTCCTGTTTCAAGAACAATGTCCAAGAGGAAACCAATTCCACCTCCTCCTGGTTCAAAGGGTAATTCGTTAGCAGCTACTGCTGCACAGGCTGCTTACCACCCTAATGGAAATTCAAAACCAGCTCCAAGATCTCCTCAACCAACTCCAAGTACTTCAACTAAGCACAGACCAACTCCGCCAATCCATCATGCACAACCAAAGTCACCTAAACCGGCCCCAAAGCCAAAGCCAAAGCCAAAACCTCAACCAAAACCTCCAATACAGACTCAGCAGCAAAATAATGCTAGTATACCACCACCACCACCTCCTCCACCACCTACGCAATCATCAGAGCCTCAATTTGAAGCTGCATATGATTTTCCAGGTTCAGGTGCACCATCTGAATTGCCACTAATGAAGGGTGAAGTTGTGTATATTACTAGAAATGAAACCAGTGGTTGGTCACTAGCTAAGAAACTTGATGGTTCAAAAGAAGGTTGGGTCCCTACTGCTTATATGACTGAACATAAGGTAACTACCATACCCCCCACTTCAAATCCAGTTAGTGCAACGCCTACACCAACGCCAACACTTTCTACTCAAGTTGAAGTCCAACAACAACAACCTGCAGCAGCTGTCCAACCAAGTTTTAGTGATGGTTTAGCATCCGCTTTAGCAGCAAGGGCAAATAAGATGAGGTCTGAAACTGATGATGAATCAGAAAATAATGATGAGGATGATGATGATTGGTAACCATATGAAATACCATTAATTCATCGGACAATTTGTAACGTTTCTTTCTTATCAAGTTAAAACTATCAGATTTCTGTGTATATATAGATTTAGAGGTAATGACTAGACATGTTTGTCAATATAATTATATGTATTTAAAATTTTAGACAATATCGAATATAAATTTAATATGAATTGTAGCATCTATTATGTTTGGTATAAGAATACGATGCATTGTTTTTTTCTTCGCTAAATTTTCTATAATTTGATAAACGGCAATTTCAATGAATGAAAAGTTCGCTTATTTTGAACCTTGTTAATTAAGATAGGATCAACGAACAAGTAGCAACTTAAATAAATACAAAATCATTGCAACATATTTAGCTCATTTGGTAAGTAAAAAGATATAAAGAAGTAAATAAAGAGCAACAATATTATTTAATCGATGTCCAAGACTCTAGCAGATAGTTCCTGGTCCAGTTCCAATTTAAATATTACTGAGGATATCGTCAATTCGTTGGCAAAAATAATTGAATTATTTTCTGACTATTTATCAAGTTATATTCATGTGCTAAACAAATTAATTAGCCACCTGCGCAGAGTATCTACATTAAGATTCGAAAGAACAACTTTGATTAAATATGTTAAGAAACTAAGGTTCTTCAACGATATTATTGTTGAATACAATTTGGACCAACTATATAAGTACAATTCTGGTTCAACCGCACTTTCCAATGGTATTAAACCAATAGCATTATATTTTGAAAAAATATTAGAAATTATAGATTTATTGAATTTTTTCTTTACTCAATCCTTACAAAAAGAAATCATTTCTAAGACGCTGAACACTGATTTAACTCTGAATGATGAAAACATTATTGCCATCGATGATACATACAACCATTTTGTAAAATACACCCAATGGATGGTTGAATCACTGGGAAATCATAGTTCTTTATTAGAGTTAGAAGTAATCAATTTTACAGTTAAGTGCGCAATAGAAGATGGCACTGATCTAGAAAATACTGATAATATTTTCCTCCAAGAAGTAATTGAAGTGGAGGATGAGGAAGAATACCGTACATTGACCTGTCAATGGTCCGATGTATTGAATGAGAAAGTTCAAATCTTAAAAAATGAATACAGTGATGTAGGTGATAAATGGCATAAAAAATTTGGTAAAGTTAAGAACTAGCTGCCCTAAATTGAGGTTATAGCATATATTGTAGAAATACTTGGTAGTCTTTGAAATTATTTACAGAATTTGTGAATTGCGATTATGTTAACAGACACTATTATCAGGTAGTAGCATAGGACGTACAATATGTATATATTACATGTATAGACTAATATATGTGAAATAAAAAAATGAATATATATAGTCCATAGTTGCTGTTTTTAATGTAACATATTATGATATACCGTATATAAAGAAAATAAATAAACTATTTCTAATATTTAAATCCTTCAATATTGTCAACATAAAAGCTATTGGATGAAATCAGATATAGTGGAAAAAAAATAAAAATGAGTCAAATAATTATCATATTAATAATGAAAACACTTTTGTCGGTACTTATTTACACAAATTTATAAAGATAGGGACTTAAAAATTTACTACATTAATATATCAGTTTAATTTCTTTGATTCTAGAAGGTTTAACCTATTGAACACGAAACGGCAATAATGGCAATTGAATTAGGACTTTCAAAGATAATAAAATTATTAACTTATGCTGGGAATCCACATAGCAATTTAAAAGTGTTACATATTGCAGGTACAAACGGCAAGGGTTCCGTATGTTCGTATTTATCCAGTATCTTACAGAATGAAAGACCATATAAAAGTATTGTGGGTAAGTTTACCACCCCTCACTTAATTCATGTAACTGATTCAATCACTGTGAATAACACGCCAATTCCAACTGTAGAATTCAATTCAATCAAAAGCTACTTTAATGACTTGAATGAAAAACATTCACTTAATTGCTCAGAATTTGAAATGTTAACTTGTATAGCCCTATCTTATTTTAACAAATCCAAATGTACTTGGTGTGTTTTAGAAGTGGGGTTGGGAGGAAGATTAGATGCAACGAATGTGGTACCAGGGACTAACAAGCCTGTCTGTGGTATAACCAAGATTGGGTTGGATCACGAATCGTTTCTTGGAAATTCTTTAGCTCAAATAGCATTCGAGAAAGCGGGAATAATATCTAAGGGCGTCGAATATGCTGTTATTGATGGTACAAATAATCAGAGTGTCCTTGATGTAGTAACAGAACAATGTAAAAAAAATGGTTGTTCTTTGAAAGTAACAGACTCTAGTGCAGATAATCATTTTGTCAATACAGAAACATGGGGTAAACTAAAACTAACAGAATTACCACTAAATGGTGAATATCAAATTTTTAATCTCAGAGTAGCGCTTGGTATATTAGATCATTTACAGAAACTAGAGGAAGTAAACTTATCACAAGAAGATATATTAAAAGGACTCCGTTCTACTGAATGGCCAGGAAGATTACAAAAATTGAATTTTTGTTTAAGTAAGGGTGAAAGTATCCCTATATTAATGGATGGTGCCCATAATGGAAGTGCCGCAATGGAATTAGAGAAATATCTTAGATCAGAATATGGCGATCAACCATTAACATTTGTTGTTGCAATAACCAAGGGTAAGAATCTACAACCACTGTTAGATCCATTGCTACGTAGTAAAGATCATGTTATAATTACTAAGTTTGGAACAGTAGATGGAATGCCATGGGTTAACCCTACCGACCCAACTCAACTTGCGGAAGTTATTAAGAAAGAATATACAAAGAATGTAACAATTGAACCAAACCTTTCTAAAGTTCTACCCTCCCTAGTTGAAAACCAAAATAAGACATCTATATATAAGAGTGAGAGGCCAATTATTATCTGTGGTTCTTTGTACTTGTGCGGAGAATTACTAAGACTGAATAATACGAATCAACAATAAATAAAAAGTTCTGTTTTACAGCATATGTATATACATGTGAATATACTTTATTATGTACATACATATACATACAGAACAAGAAATAAACCATAGAGATCTATAATAAAATAGGGTGTGCCATGGAAAAAGGTTTATTACAAGCTGGTGGTTCAAGTTGTTCTATTCCAAGATTATACAGAACCGAAAAGATTAGAGAGTCAGTATCCGATGCGTTACGCATAACATCAAAACAGGTAAAACTAAAACCCCGAAATATTAAATAAGTATATTTATGAATACAGATATAAAGTATGTACAATAATGAATCCACAACTCTAACACACTCTAGAATATAACGTACCGACTATTAAGAAAACCTTAACTTCAAAAGTACATTAAATACTAAGATTTAGGTAAACTCATTCTATATACTTAATTTGATAATGTTCTACAAGAACATCAATTACATCCCGAAATTTATTCAGTTACTTAAAGATGCAAGGAAATTGATCCAGAATACATATCCAACAGTCAGAAACAATCATCATTCTGCACCTTTACCGATCAGAGCAGGAATAGTTTCCAATAAAAGATCTTTTATCAAAGTTTCTGGAGTTGTTGTTATTGCGTATACAGCTTGGTGGTATTTATATCCCCATAATCCGTACCCCCCCTCGGTTAGCAAAGTATTAAGAAAGGGTCTATGGGAAGAAATAAAAACAAAGAATTATAGAAAGAGTATTGATTTTTACGTAGAAGCCCTAGAAGAATGTAAATTATTGGGAATGGAACAATTGTCTGAGAACTATACAGGAATAGAAGTTAAAATTGCAGAAATGTTTGAAAATTTGGATATGAATCAAGAAGCAGACAGCATATATTTAGCAATGCTGAATAAATTTTACGATAGTATTAAATCTGAGGGAGATGAGAAGAAAAGAGGGACATTGTTGAAGAGAGATTTGAGTGTCTTAATTGCAATGATGAAACATAAAGAAGGGAACCTACCAATTCAAAAAAACTTTCTGCAGTCACATATTAATCTTGCACAGGATGAATTATTTAGACGATGTCCTGACTTGAAAGAATTAATGACAGATGGTAGTGAAAAAAAATTCATGAATATCGATAATAATAACAGTAAACAATTCATTGGGAAATTGAAGAAATATAGATATGCCTTCGAACCATTTAAAGAAGAGTTTTTTGTGGCAAGAGATTTATATACAGATTTTTGTCTTTCTTCTAATGATGTTGAAAGTGCATTGTATTCTAAGATGATAACTGTTGGATGGATGGTAATAGCTGGAATGTCAGACGGTCAAATACTGATTTCACAAGCTAATCTAGGTTCCCTATTTTATTTAAATTCAGAAAATTTGGAAAGCAAGATATATCGCCAACAAAGACTTGAAATAGATGATGAGAACAAGAAACTGATTCAAGAATTGAAGAAAAATCAGAAGTTTACATTAGATATGGCTACAAATTACTATGAAGCAGTATTAGCAAAGGCTTGGCGAAGTAAACTAGTCTTATCTTTGACAGAGGGCAGTTACGATGAAACTTTTCAGGCTATTCTTTTATCCATATATGGACTTGGTGTAATAAATCTGCACCAGGGTAACTTGGTCAAAGCCAGTTCCTTATTAACCGAATCAAAGCAGATGGCATTAGATAATGGTTATATTGATATTGCTACTGAGGCAGAGAATGAACTTAGTAAATGCAGTCAAATTGATAATAATGAAAATGACTCGAATAGTGCAAAATGACATGCTCCTTTAGTCTAATGCAGACATCTTTCCCATATCAATTTTCTTTACTTAAGAAATGTTGATATGCATAAAAACGTACATTATATATTCTAAATAGATAAAAAAATATTATATCATACATCCATTTATTTTCTTTCCAGGTATTTATAAAAACACATTTGAACTATTATTTGAGCTTAATCAAGCCAATGAATTTCTTTTAATAACGAATTATTTTTCACTTATCAAAAACGAACAAAAAAAATACCTTTAAAGAACATTGACACAGGAAGCAAACACCTTACCTGTTGATACAAAGGTACACTTAGCTGTAAATAGAGTTAAATTTCAGAAGCAGGTATACTGAAACAACAATACCAACTGTAAATATTCTAATGTTTCAGACAACAGTTTTAAAATTTCAATTAACTCCTCAGATACAAAAATCACTGAAGCTATGTAGCAAGTCATTCCTGAGGAAGTTATCAAGTACAGCTAGTCTAAGGAAAGAACCGATATCGTTGCAGAAGATATTTGATGATAGTATATACTGGGAAGATATAAATAAGCAGAACTATAAGCTCACAAAAGAAGATATTAACAATTCTTACAAACGTAAATTTCTGTCCACCTTGAGCCATTTATCCAATGATACCAGTGAACAGGTAGGTTTATTTCAGAATCCATATTTAAAGGATCCAAAAGGCTTACGTCAATTTAGTAATGCATCCTTACAAATAGCAAATCAATTAGTAGATAAGATGAGGAATGATAATTCTAGAGAGGGTTTATTAAATTATATCGTTGATTTGGACCAGTTGAGTGATACATTGTGCCGTGTAATTGACCTTTGTGAATTTATTCGTTCTGTACATCCGGATGAACAATTTGTAAAGGCTGCTCAGAAATGCCATGAAGAAATGTTCGAGTTTATGAACGTACTAAATACGGATGTCACTCTTTATAAGAAGTTGAAGAGAATCCTGAATGATAACGAACTAGTTTCAAGACTTTCGGATGAAGAGATTAAAGTTGGTAAAATATTATTAGAAGATTTTGAGAAATCCGGGATATATATGAACCCAGAGATTAGGGAACAATTTATTACATTATCCCAAGAAATCAGCCTTATTGGACAAGATTTTATTAATAATACTAATATCGCACGCGACAATTTTGTCAAGGTGAATATAAACGATTTGAAAGGATTTGGGATTGAGGACTTTGTGTTAGATCAGTTGAAACGCGATACCAGTGGTAGATTTTACATGATTCCGACATATGGGCCTATTGCATATACAATATTAAGAACATGTAAAAATGAAGAAGTACGGGAAGTAATTTGGGCTGCATTGCATAGCTGTCCAGATGATCAAATCAGGAGAGTGAGCCAACTTCTAAAGCTTAGAGCTATATTAGCAAACCTAATGGGAAAGTCAAGTTTTGCAGAGTATCAGTTAGATGGGAAAATGGCAAAGAAACCAAAGGATGTTCGTAATTTTATTGAAACATTGATTGACGTAACAAAACCAATTGCTGCAAACGAATTAAAATTTATTTCTAACTTAAAGTGTAAGGATAATAATCTTCCTGAACAAACTGAAACATCACAAATATTAAAAATGGTTCGTCCTTGGGATCGGGATTACTATACCATTGTGTCAAAGCATTTAAGTGATAAATTATTAAAGTCTTCAAAGATGGAACCTATATCTGCATATTTCACCCTAGGGAGTGTCCTTCAGGGATTATCTGATTTATTCAAAAGCATATACGGAATTACTTTAGAGCCTGTCACACCTGGGTTGGGTGAAACTTGGTCCCCTGAGGTGAGGAGAGTAAACGTTTGCTCTGAAGAAGATGGTATTATTGGTGTAATATATTGTGATTTGTTCGAAAGACGTGGAAAAACGTCTAATCCGGCACATTTCACTGTGTGTTGTTCAAGACAACTGTATGGAAATGAGAATGATACCTCTTTAATACAAGTTGGTACTGATTCTCATGGTATTAGGCATCAACTACCAATAATATCACTCGTTTGTAACTTCTCTAAAACATCAATTTCATCTGATAAAGATATTTGTCTATTACAATTAAACGAAATTGAGACTTTATTTCATGAAATGGGTCACGCCATGCATTCGATGTTGGGAAGAACTCGTTTACAAAACATTAGTGGTACTAGGTGTCCAACAGATTTTGTTGAGTTGCCCAGTATTCTAATGGAGCATTTTGCTAGAGATATACGAGTTTTAAACAGATTTGGACATCATTATATAACTGGTAAACCTATACCTGAGAATTTACTGCAACAAAATCTAGAAGATGCAACATTTTTACAGCACTGTGAGACTTTCTCACAAGCAAAGATGGCAATGTTGGATCAAGTCTTACATGGAGAAACTATAATTCAAAACATCAATACATTGGACGTTGTCCAGATGTACCAAAATTTAGAACATGAGCTTCAAGTTCTTGTTGATGATAAAAGCAACTGGTGTGGTAGATTTGGTCATTTATTTGGATATGGTGCTACATATTACAGTTACATATTGGATAGAGCCATGGCAGCCAAAGTATGGGACAGGTTATTTGCTTCTGATCCGTTTAGTAGAGCCGGTGGTAATAAATTAAAAGATGATGTACTAAAATGGGGTGGTTTGAAAGATCCATGGATCTGTGTCTCAGATGTATTGGACCGTCCAGAATTAAGAAAAGGTGATACTGAGGCCATGAAATATATCGGTAGCACACAAGACTTGTAAGCCTGTATATAAGAAAGTTTTAATTGCTAACATAACTATAGATTACATATTACTATTATTCTTTTAAACATATAAAATTGATAACCGAAAAGGATAATTTTCTAAAATCAGAATAGATATATCAAGGAACATGTGAGTATCACAAGGTATTGAAAAAATATCTTGTCTGATTTCACAAACTAATTATAGAAACAAAAAATACCAATATTCCGTTAGTTTACCCGAATAATACACCATATTACTTGAAAGTTGTTAGTAATTAGAAGCTTCAGAAAGTAGGCACTTACCCTGCATAATTATTAAAAATAAAATAAACAGCGAGCAAACATGATTTGAGAGGCGTTCTCTATGAAAAATCCGAAATTGAAGCATAGGATAAAAAAAATAGAGAAACAATTGAGTTATTGACCTATATATTCACAAATTAAACTTAAACCAACGAATCAAGTAGCTTATATATAGTTATAGAAGAAATATTGAAGTTCAAGGAAATAGTTGAATTGCTCTACATTAAAGAATACTTGTGATTCCTCATACTTCTTACAGTTTTTGTTTTGTTTTAAGTTAGCATTATGCCACCTCTAGATAAAAAGATCAAAAAATTCATTAAGAAGTCCATAAGAGTTGCACCAAAGATATCAGATAAAGGTGAGTTAGGTGAATTAAGAACTGGTTTAGTATCACAATATCCACAGACGCGTAAAGATGCAATTAAAAAGACAATACAACAAATGACTCTGGGTAAAGATGTTTCTACACTATTCCCAGATGTATTGAAAAATATAGCAACTAATGATATCGAACAGAAAAAATTAGTATATCTGTATGTCATGAATTATGCTGAAACACATCCTGAATTATGTATTTTAGCGGTCAATACATTTGTTACAGATGCACAAGATCCTAACCCTTTGATTCGTTGTATGGCCATTAGGACGATGTCAATGATTAGAGTTGATAAAATCTTGGAGTATATTGAAACACCATTACGTCGAACTTTACAAGATGATAACCCATACGTCAGAAAGACGGCCGTTATTTGTGTTGCTAAACTGTTCCAATTGAACAAAGAATTGTGTATAGAATTAGGGGTTCTTGAGGATTTATCCAATGCGCTAGATGATACAAATCCTATGGTTGTAGCTAATGCAACTGCAGCATTGACTGAAATCAACGACATGGATGACAAGGCCGTAAATTTAACCGGCTTAATACAATCTCATGTTACACAGTTTTTATCGGCGTTGAATGAATGTACAGAATGGGCAAGAATTACTATATTAGGAGCCTTATCTGAATACCAAGCTAAAGATTCATTAGAAGCACAGAATATAATTGACCGTGTTACTGCACATTTACAACACGTTAACCCTGCTGTGGTTCTTGCGACTATTAAAGTTATCATCAAAAATTTATCTGTCATCGAGCCACAATCCGATTCTGGAACAAAGCATAGTTTAATAATGAAAAAGATATCATCTGCCTTGGTTTCATTAATGTCAACTCCACCAGAATTGCAATACGTTGCTTTGAAAAATATCAGAATCATTCTTGAAAAATATCCTGAATTGTTAACAAAAGAATTGAGAATTTTTTATATTAAATTTAATGATCCGTTATATGTTAAATTAGAAAAGATAGATATTTTAATCCGATTAGTTGACCCAGCGAATTTAAAACAATGTACTCTATTATTGAATGAATTAAAAGAATATGCATTAGAGTTTGAACCTGAATTTGTTT
This sequence comes from Jamesozyma piceae, assembly GCA_030674245.1. Taxonomy (NCBI): domain Eukaryota; kingdom Fungi; phylum Ascomycota; class Saccharomycetes; order Saccharomycetales; family Saccharomycetaceae; genus Jamesozyma; species Jamesozyma piceae. Next base: position 118,201 of record JAJLYB010000003.1, read on the forward strand.
CCCGTGCTATTCAAGGTTTATCTCAACTGGGTATTAAATATTCAGACGAAGTATTTGTTCAAAAAGTTTTGGATATATTGATTGAATTGGTAGAAAGAGGACAAGAATCTATTAAAGATGATTGTTGTATTTCAATGTGTAACCTAATAAGACACTGTCCAACAAATGATAATATGGGTAAACAGGTTTGTTCTTTATTAAATTCATGGAGTGCACCTGATGCTATATTGCAATCAGATAATTCCAAATGTAATTATATTTGGCTAATGGGCCAATATCCACAACATTTTTCTCATTTAAACCAAAATGTTAATTCATTTGTGGAAAATTTTACACACGAAGATTCGTTAACACAAATGTCACTTTTAATTACAGTGGTTAAATTACATTCAAGATTGCCAGGTAGTATTTTGCAAAATGTGCTGGAATTAGCCACACATGAAACATCAGAAGTTGATATTAGAGATATGGCAATGATATATTGGAGATTCCTCTCAATGGACAATTCCGATAATTCAATTAATGAATTATGTAGAACAACCTTACCAAAAATTGAAAATACACTAGATAAATTTTCACCAGATGCATTAGAAAAATTATTAATGCAATTAGGTACGATTAGTTCTATATATTTTAAACCAATGAATGATAGAAGAAGAAAACAATTACAAGGTCAAAATGTCATTAGAAGTTCAAATTTGGATGACTTGCAAAATCTGGGTAAAGATACGTTAGCTAGTAAGACTAATGATGACATTTTATTAGATTTTGATTCAGATAATGGATCAAATTCAGCATCCGGGAATAATATGGCAAATAATAATCTATTAGGTGACTTGGATAGCTTATTTGATTTTGGAACTACAGCAACACCGAACACTAACGTAAATGATAATACTGAAGGATTAAAGAATTTAAACTTAAATGATTCTTCGAATAATAAGAATAACGGCGTATCAAATGCTACGCCAACCATTACAAAGACATCATCCAATACCCAAGACTTATTAGATTTATTTTAAGAATACATATATTCTTCTATATATATGCAATATTTTTTTCTTTTGTTTCATGTTATTCATTATATAGAGTATCTATATATAGGCACGGATAAGTACCTACCCTAGAAGCACGTATTGGTTCGCGATTATTTAAAGAGTGTGTAGAGAGTGTGTATGTTTGGTTTATATTTTATATTGCTATATACAGTAGAAAGGTTTATTTTTACATAAAATATATTTATGATGTTGAGAGGTTAACTAAAATTTAATATTTCCGCATTTATTTACTTTGCCTTTTGATCTTTAACTTGTTGTTCTAGTTTTTGGATCTTTTCCATAACAATCAAGTCTCTCTGTTGATCTAAGTATGTATCATCCTGTTGGTAGGATAACACACAATCTCTCATTTTGTCCCTTGGACCATCACAGTTTGGAAATACTCTAACACCATATTCCTTGGCACAATCTGCCATTGCTTTAACAAATTCACCACATTGTTTATAGGTGAAATCTCTTAGATTTTGACGAGCTCTTTTCTCCTCTTGTGGAGAGAGTGCCCATATAGGTAATCTGGAACTATGATCTACGGTTTCTTGTTTTAATGACATTATAGCCGTTATGTTTCTTGTTGTTGTTTTTGGTGTTTGGTTACATTAGCTGGTTGCATTTAGGGAGACCTGTTTCTTTTATGTTGAAATTTAATTTCAATATTTTGGAAAACGGTTTTTCTCCAGCGTTTTTTGCTGTTTGAAACAAGAAATAAAATTCAATTCAAAGGTTATAAACTAAACGAGAAAGAGAAAGGTAGCATAAAGGAGAAACAGTCAAAAAGGAAGGTATTCGTCTGTCTATTGAACTGTGGGCTGAACTATATATAGACAACAAATCATAAATACGATAAAATGTTTGGTGCGTTTAAGGCTTCTAATCCGTTAATGGGTGGGTTACTTTGGAAAGTTCCATGGAGACTATCTGCCCCGCAAAAGGCTAGACAAAGACAAAGATTAAAGGATGTTGATAATGTTATTAAACAATTGACGTTAGGTTTGCATGTTATGAGATGTGAAGATAAAGGAATAAAATATGACGAGGCTGTCAGTATGAAGAAGATGTACAAGCCAAGAAGTGAAGCTATGAGGTTGATCAATAAAGCATCATTCTTTCCTAAGGAAAACCAAATGTCTTCCAAAAATAAGTACACTGTGTTTGATAAGAAGGCTACTGGGTACAGAAAAGGTATCCATAAAGTTCCAAAATGGACTAAAGTTTCGAATAGAAAGAATCCTCAATTCTATTAAGCAATGCTTAATTTTTTAGTTCCTTGTATATAAATAAAAGTTTATCAGTAAGCAGACAAGAAAACACATAGCGTAGTATTATATCCGTACATACAGAATTATTTTCATATTAATATCAACAAATATAATCGTCTATAGCATATTATAAAGTAAAGTATTTCTTCAAAATACCAGATGCAAACGTATTCCTCGTATGGTAGGTTATGTAACCCACAAGGGGAGGTATACAAATGTATTATATATACAACAAACTAGTAGATTAAGATACAGTGAACATAAAATTAACATTAATTACGGCAGTAATTAAAGAGATTGTTTCATTCAATAACTAATTCATCAATAAAATATATTGATAGTATCAGTGCGGTGTACTGATGCTACGGTAATTTTGTGTTTTGTGTTTTGTTTACAAAATAAAATTAATTGTTAAGATGAACAGATAGTTTGGCGTATTAAGGACTGTTTAGAAGGTTATTTAGAGGTGTTACTAAGGAATAACTTATCAGTATAAGGTGTGGCGACAATGGACTCGGGGAAACAAAGGCAGTACATTTACTTAAACAAGCAATTACAGTTATTGCAAACTAATTTGCAAACGACAAAAACCGAATTAGACACAATGTCATCACAATGCAATAAAAATTTGGTAGGCCAGCTGGGCAAGATTAATGCCAGTTGGTTTATTTCGTCTAACAAATGGTTAGTTCATGAATTTTTTCAAAATAATGAAAAGGAGACGTGATGGAGTTCATGTCAAGTTATATGTATATTAGTTTAATCATTAGAGTATACGCCAGGTGGTGCATACATAAAGAGTTCCTTCCTTGGAAAGCTCTTAGTAATTTATAATCGGTAAAAAGGGTAATCGTTTTAATGTTGTTTTTAAATTATTTTAGTTGTATATATGTCGATATATATGTACATATCTATGCAAACAGAACAAATAATTTCTCAATTTTTATTCAATTTCTTTGCCTTCTCCTTCTCCTTTTGTTGTTTCCTTGCTAATTTTATTTCATATTCATGACAACCGCCAGCATTTTCATTATCATTTTTTAGAACTAGTGGTTCAGGCTGTGGGTCTTCAGTGAAATAAGGGCTTCTCAATGCTTCTTCTGCAGTGAGTCTCTTTGCCTGGTCATAACTGAGTAACCCTTGGGCTAATTTAAAGCATTCTTGGCTTGGTAACAACGTTTCAAATGATTCTGAAAATTTATTCACATATTTATCTTTGATCATAGGTATAACCATAAAAAACCATGGCATTTCAAAGATTTGCGGCCACTCTTTTACAGATGGTGTTCCCATAATCTTAAAGATGGCAACTAATTGCTCAAATTCGTTTGAACCTTGAAAAATAGCTATTGAATTAAATAGCTCTATTAACAAACAACCACATCCCCACATGTCTACTTCGGTACTATAATTTGTCGTACCCAATAATAATTCAGGTGGCCTATACCATAGTGTGATAACTCTGTTAGTATAATCGTTTTTACTATCCGTATCATTGCTATTGCTCTTCTTCTTCTTGGTCATTTTTCTTGCTAGACCAAAATCTGTAATCTTTAAGAGACCATTATTATCAATTAAAATATTTGAACCTTTGATATCCCGGTGTAGTACATTTTGTTTATGCAAGTAATCACAACCTTGTAATAATTGTCTAAAGATATGTTTCCTTTGTGGGTCAGTAATCTCCACGGTTTTATTCAAAAGCAGTCCACTTAAGTCATTATCAGCATATTCAAAGATCATATAAATGTTATGGTTAGACTCAACCATTATCTCCCTTATAGTAGACACGTTTGGATGGTTAAAAGATTGTAATAATTTTATCTCTCTAATAGAGGTTATTGGGAATCCCTCACGTTCATTTTGTAAACGTAACTTTTTCAATGCAACTAATTTGTTTGTATTGTTGTTTTTTGCTTTGTAGACTTTACCATACGTTCCCTCTCCAACTTGTAAGATTCTTTCGTATATTGATGTGGACCTCTTTTGGATGATAAAAGACGGGCTGATTTTCCTCTCAGGTGGTTTAATAACGTTTCTATTGTTTACTTTTGTAATTGAATTAGTGTTAGCAGTGCAACTAGTATTAGGACTGCTAGCGCTATAACGTGATCCTCTAGGGCCTTTTGGTAATTGGGATAAGAAATTTTGTTTACTGTATGATTTAGCTTTTTCTATTATTGATGCATTATCTTTGTTGTCCTGATTAGCCCCATAGCGTGAATTTTGATAACGAGACTCATGGTTATCTTTATGTGCATTAATATTATTTTTATTGCTTTTATTGTTGTTGTTGTTTTTGATATGATTGTTGTTTTTATTTCTTGGGTTACTGGAATAACGTGAATTCGAGTGATAATCATTATTATCATTACTCTTATTACTTCGTATTCTTTTATTTGAATCTGGAAATGATGTAGAATTAGAAGATCTTGAGTTAGAACGATATGTATGACGAGATGATGAAGCTGTAGATGTAGCTGTAGATGCAGATGCGGATACGGATGCGGATGCGGATGCAGGTGCAGGTGCAGACGATAATGGTTGCAATTCTTCTAAAGAAGTTTGTGTTTGAGAACGTGGTCTTTTCCTATAATTATTACTGCTATGTTTCCTATAACGGTCAAAGCTTATAGACCTATTATTATTCTTGTTATACTTATTGTTATCATAGGACATCTTGGAAATAATTTATTTATCTTTCCAGTTAGGGGTTATTGCTTCAGCTCCTGCCAATCTACTCAAATTACTTTTTATCAAACGATATATGTGTCCTTATCTGTCGGTGCTTTACTGTAGTAAGTCCATGAGATAGTACTATACTTCTCGTTATTTGATTGTAAAATTAGTTAATTTATTGCATATTTTTCATTTTCATAATTTTTTTCCTTTCAAAGGCGAAATTTGCGAATTGGCCACAGTGAAAAATTTTAATGGTCAGCATCATCGGGCATTAGCAAAGTAAAGTTAAGTGACTACGTAATATTGTTATGAATGTTTAAGCTTATATATGTGTCTGTATTAGTTTAGTTATATATAATTACATAGATATGTGTAACTACGTATGTATGTGTGTGTGTTTGTATATATGAATGAGATTGCACCCTAGTTTATGGAACCCTTATAATTATTGGTTATCGTTAGATAAATATTTACTTAATCTTCTCTGTTGAGCTTTATTTTCATAATAAGTATCTTGATCAAAATATTCATCTTCGTTATCATCGGTTTCACTTTCGTACCCGTTAATGTTGTGTTCCAGTGGGTCTAGCTGAGCATCTACTTCTTCCCCTTCTTCTTCTTCTTCTTGTACGTTACCTAATGATTGTTTCTCGTTGACACATATATTAAGGCCGATACGCTCATTTTGGTTATCTGCCGATGACGGATTTGACTGAACATTGGGATTGCTGCGATTCCCACTTGTGACTCTTGTCAATGGAGACGCTGGTTTATTGTTACCGGCAAAGGCATCGCATGACATTCTACGGAAAGGTGATACAGGTTCTATTCCATAACCAAGCAAGTTTGTGTTGTTATTTGAATAATCATTATTCAATGTATTCGTTGAGGAGACATGGGAGACTCTGTTAATGAGTAAAGTTTTTCCGTTTGGTTTTGTCATGGAGATTGAATTTTTTCTTGAGACAGCAGTTGTCATTGTATCGAAGAATTCAATAAATTTCAATACTTTGTCAATCACCAAGACATCCACGTCTTCACCCCATATTAAGTCCAGGTGTTCATAGTTATCGACCTTGATATCGAAAACTGAAGTTGAAGGTAAATTTTTCTTCATTACTTTGATATCGACGAGTGAATCGATTCCGCCATATATTAATAAGATTGGGATGGTGATGTTTGTTCTTGTTGGAAATGTGGCAATCTGGTATGGTCTTGTAATGTAGGAGTTAAATATGATATCTGATTCTTCAAACATTCTGAACTTTTGTGATCTCAGGATCTGGAACCAATGGACTATGGATTTGACACTTGTTGTTGAGTATAGTTTTGCATAAGCAACGAGTTTCTGTTCTTCTGTGATATTATATGATTTCCAGTTGAATAAGGTTCTAATGCAGATATCGATCATTTTGATGAACAGTTTTGGGTGGATGGTTCGTTGCCATACAGTTGCACTCGGTAGAATGATATTTCTGCCGAAGAATAGGTACATTAGGCTTGGAGAAGATTTTGCGAAGGTGTCAGCAATTCTGTTATGTAGTCCCTTAGGGGTCATTGCTGGTGCAATAGCGATAAAATGTGATACTTTCTTGTTTAATTTTTCGTTTAGTGAGAATGCAGCAAACATTTGAGCTGAACCCTGGGAAAACCCAATACAGATTAGTTGGTCTACTTCGCAGAAATCTAGGATAAACTCTATAGAATTTGGGATATCGAAGAAAGCAAACTCATCGATGGAGAAATCCCAGAATTTTGAAGATTTTGGCTGATGGTACAAATGAGCTGTTGAGTATTTGTTACCACGATTATTGCCCATCCATACGTCGTAACCTAGATCGTGTAATACAAAAGGCAAATTTTTGTTTCTTTCTAGTTGACAGCACCAGACGTCAGAACACATCAATAAACCATGATGCAAATAAGCTACTTTCCCGTTATTGTTATTTTTCAATGGTTTGATTCTGTGTAAGGTTAGGATGTAGTTGTCTTCTGTTCTTACTAGATGGTCTTCTACAGAGATACCGAAGGCTTGACACATTTCATGGATGGTTGGAGCTGTTCTAATGGTTTCTTCCTTTGACGAGCCTTCCATGGTCACAGTGTAGTTGATGAAGAATTCAAAGAAGCTGAATATTGGCTGCGGGATTAGTTTTAAGATCGAGGATATGACTGCTTCGCAATACACGAGGAATACAATCATGTAATCTGAGAGGGATAATCTACCGATTAATGGAACCATCATTGTGGGTTGGATTATGTTGTGTGGTAGAGAGTTTTATAAGTAGGATGTCTATTTGTTTGTAGAGGTATAAAACACGAAGAGTATATACATACATATACATATATTTATATATATATATATAGCTTTATATATATATATGTTGTAAATGGATGTAAAAGTTGCTGCTTTATGCAGAATAAATAATTGAGGGAGAAACGGCGATTCCAATTTCTGTCGTACAAACAAACGAAGAAACGAGCCAGCAAAAATATCAAGGAAGTGAAAAGATAATAATAAATAAATAGTGTTAGAATAAGTAAATAAATGAATAAATAAATAAGTAAATAAATAAATATATGTTTGTGTGCATGGCATTATATTAATATGCTATGTTTAGCTTAGCTTATAATGAAAACAAGTATGAACCTACTACTACACCGAATGCGATAGCAGCGTAACCTGTTCTATAAACACCCTTTAAGGAAAGTTCCTTTGCCATATCCCAGAGTAAGTGTCTGACACTTAGAGCATAGTGGAAGGCAAATAAGTAAGCGAAAGAACCCTTTAGTGTCAATTGTGAAAATTTAGATAGTTTGGAATGGTACCATTCGGTTAATTTCTCAGTGTTGATGGAGTTGCTTAGATTGAAAATAGTTGCTACACCAAATAGGATAGTTAGCAGATAGAAGCCGAAACCCATGAAGATCAAGGAAACACGATGGACGGAGGACAAGTACCAAGTTAGTTGTGGTTGGTAGATGGTTAAATGTGGAGAAATTGGTCTATGCTTTCTTTGGTTAACCAATAGTTCAGATTCACCAGGTTCTAGCTTTGTGATGTTGACGTATGTCTTTTCCTTTGCTAGATGTGATTGTGTAGAGAAAGATCTTGAAAGTAATGATGTCTTTAATATACTTGAAGTGGAACGACAGCCTGTTGATACCATGTTCGTGGACATTGCTCTAGTCAATGACTTATTTAAACCTAGACCTAACTTGTTTAACATCGTTCGTTGTGCAGTACTTGTGTATAGATTGTGTAGCTGATTGTGTAGCTGATTGTACAATTCCCAATTTACCCTTTAAATAACATCGAGAACATATACATATTGGCAAACGCAATAATAAATCTACAATTATATATATATAATATAACCATTCCCTTCCATCTGTATTAGAGAGTGTAATAGCAATGGCAATGGGCCCCTTCTCTCTGTCTGAAACTGGGAAAACGCAATAAATTCATTCAGTTCATTGGTTGGCTGAATGGGTGCTGTGGTGTGGTGTGCGGTTGTCCGGACTCGGAATTCGGACAAACGGAGAATTTAGGGTTTGTGTGTTGGTTAGGGTTTGTTAGGGTTTGTTAGGGTTTATATCGTTTTCAACGAAATTTTGAATTTCTTTTTTTTCCCAAAAAGAAAAATTCAGAATTTTTGATTGAAAACACTATAACAATCATTGATATAAGAAAGAACATAGGAATAGGGATAGGGAGGAGAGGTATAGGTTAGAAGCAAGAGATAGAACAGATATTTTGTATTGTGTTATTATCACTGCAATACCCTATATATATTTACACACGCACACGCACACGTACGCACGTGTCTAGCCAGTACTTCGTTTAGTATAACCCCATATCATTTTATTCAACATAACACAACACCCTTTTAAAGAATCAATCCATGTGGCCCTTCCTATTCGGTGGTGGCTCAAATCCATCTAATTCAAAAAGTAAAGAACTCCCAAAGAAGGCTATTGTCGAGCTTAGGGAACATATTAACCTTCTATCAAAGAAACAATCACATCTACAGACACAGATATTGACTCAAGAAAATGAAGCAAAAAAATTCCTCACTAAGGGTAATAAAACTCTAGCTAAGAACTCATTAAAGAAGAAGAAAGTCTATGAGAACCAATTGGTAAAACTGGACGGACAGATCGAATCCCTGGAACAACAATTGTTCTCCATAGAATCGGCTAATTTGAACCTCGAAACAATGAGAGCAATGAAACAAGGTGCAAAGGCCATGCAATCCATTCATAATGGTCTAGATATAGATAAGGTTGACGAAACAATGGATGAGATTAGAGAACAGGTGGAACTAGGTGAGGAGATAAGTGAAGCAATCTCGAAGCCAATGATGACTGGGCTCAATGATATTGATGAGGATGAACTCGATGAAGAATTAGATATGCTAGCACAAGAAGAAGCAGAGAAAAACATAACAAATAACGCATATAAGGAGCCACAGCTCCCAACCCCAGAACAGAAGGATACTGTATCGAATTTACCAAATGTACCAAGTAGTGTAATTAATAACAAGAACGATAAAGAAGCCGAAGTTGCTGAAGACGCTGATGAAGAAGAGGATGAAGACGAACGTGCATTAAGGGAATTACAAGCAGAAATGGGATTATAGCGCACATACACACTCACTCACTCACTCACAACTATATAATCTAATGAATGTTTGTTTCAATAAGGGCTTTTTTGTGTATAATAATCACAATAGTAATAACGTTTTTTTCTCTTTATTATATGTATAACAGTGCTATTTCTTTGTATTCAATCTCAATTTCTCACATTTCACCTTCTCTTTCGAAATTTACTGTATTAACATATACACCTTATATATATGTGTGTGCATATGTACGTTTACCTAATTCACTAAAACCCAAAGTAAGAAGCACGCAAATATCATAAAAAATATCTTGACCGCTAACCATCTATTACTCTTGACTCGGTCGAAATATTTCAACAGCTCTCTTTGTGCACCGCTAATGTTCATATCCACATCATCAACGTTCGCATCGATTCTTTGAATAACTTCTCCTTGCTCCTGAACCATTGACGCTAGTTGTTGGAATAGACCACCGACTTCCTGGATTGTAGATTCAATTGTCTCAACAGCTCTGTTTCTCTCCTGTAAATACACATTATTATCCTGTAATCCCTCCTCCATCATCAACAATTGTGAATCACTATTCGGCAAAGTTAACCTCATACCACTGCCACTACTGTTGTTTAAATTATTGTTCTGTTCCTCAGCCTCATCGATTAACGACGACATGAAAGGATTCGAACTATTATATCCCACTACTGCCTGGCCGCTATTGGTATTTGTATTATTATTAATATTTTCATTGTCTATATGTGATTGTGGTTGTGTCGGCGTTGCTCCTCTATCCCCAGTCCCATTATTTGTATTTAATTTACCCCATCTATCTCTATTGCTCAACTCTAATCTCTGCCTTTCTTCTAATACACTTTTGAAATCACCAGAAATGTTTTTCATCTTTCTATTCAACAGATTCATCACATTGCTGGGGTGTCCATTCCTATTGCTGTTCGTCTTGCCTACTTGCTGTTGTTTATGTAACGCAATTAGCTGTTGTTCAACAGAGTATATCTTTCTTTTGATCAAAAATGACAATTCAGCAATCTCAACAGGGTTATCATTGAACATTGGTTTTCTCTTAGCAAGGATAGCCAATTTTGACAACAGTTGTGCAGTCGAGGATATTTCTTTCGCAATAACTGAAGCATTCTGCTGAAACTCAGAAATCATAGGTTTCGTGGAAGTGGTATCATTATTCAGAGAATTGTTGCCACTACGAGCACTGTTGCTTTTGTTTAGTTTTTTGTATGTGAGGACACTTTGTTGGAACTCGGAGGTTCTGTCTTTGATATTCATAGCTAATTGTAATGTCAGAGTGTTCCGTTTTGTGTTGAGCTTTGGTATGCTAAGTTACACTGTCTTTATAAGGTTGGTATTATTGAAATATACACATATATATTTATACATTGACGTATCCTGTTCGAATATTTTATTCGTTTGTTGTTATTTTCAATATTTTTCCATTGTGTTTTTCGTCTCTTTGTTTCTTTATCGATTCAACAAGTTTTTTTACCCGAACAATTCACGGTGATAATCCATTTCCAAAAGAATACAAGAACAACGGTTATTTAATGTATATTAACTATACTGAAATATGTAGACGTATATTGGTATTTACTATAATTTTGATTGGTTTCCGTAATAACGAACAACTTCATCAATTGCCTTTGCTACGTATTCGACATTTCCTTCGTTTAATCCAGCAATAGAAGCCCTACCAGACGACACTAAATAAACAGCATGGTTCTGTTCTAATCTCTTGACCATATCAGCACTTAATCCAGTAAATGAGAACATACCACATTGTTTAACTATGTGGTCCCAGTTTCCAGGTGTCTTTAACGCAACTAAATGGTCTCTTAAAGCAACTCTCATGGTTTGAATTCTTGAAGACATCGTGATCATATCCTCGTGCCATTGTTTAGTCAAATCTTCGTTGTTAAGAATTGTAGAAACTATCTTTGCACCATAAGCAGGTGGATTAGAGGCTTCACTTCTGAAGATCTTGGCTAGTTGTGATGTAACGGCATCCTTGACCTTGAGATTGAGTTCATTGGATTGGTCTGGTAAAACAACATGGAAACAGCCAGCACGTTCACCATACATACCGACATTCTTGGCAAAAGATTGACAAACGAACATTGGTGAAGCGGTTGCTAATTTAGCCATACCTAGTCTAACAGCATATGCATCTTTTGTTAAATTACCAGATGCAAACCCCTGGTAGGCGGAGTCAAATAGAACTATATGGTTGTTTGCGATGATCGCATCGATGATTTGGTTCCATTGCGATTCAGATGGATCTAAGCCCGTTGGGTTGTGAGCACAAGCGTGTAACAAGAACACAGAACCTGTTTCAGCAGTCTTGATGGTGTCAAGGAAATCATTAATTCTTAATGATTTTGTTGTTGCATCCCAGTATGGGTAGGTCTTTGTTGTTAGTCCTTGGGTTTCATAGATTGCCTTGTGATTTGCCCAAGTAGGATCAGATAAATATATCTTTTTATTTGGAAAAAAGTTGGCAAAGAATTTAGCAGATATATGCAAAGCACCCGTCCCTGAGATAGATTGGACGGAAATGATTCTATCGTTATTCTTTGACGTTTCCTCATCACCAAATATAATCTTTGCAGCGCCAGATGTCAAAGTAGGTAACCCTGTGATTGGCAAGTATTCATGGTTATAGCCTGGAGTCGAATGAATCTTTTCTTCTGATAATTTGACAGATGGCAATACCCATGGCTTCCCTGTGTTGTCTCTGTAGGCACCGATACCCAGGTCAACCTTTTGGGTTCTGTTGTCCTGTGTGTATCTTTGTTTGATACCAAATAAAGCATCGGCTGGCAATTGTTCAATATTGTTCAAAAGAGTTAACTGTGACATTTTTTTAATGGTGATAATGTTTCGTTAGTTGATTCTATCCTATTCTATCCTTCACTAGACTTTTCTCTCTTTGTTTCTTCTTTTACATGTATTTATTATATAACACAAATTAAAATTTCCTTAAAAATTTGTTGTTTAGTCATCGGAAACCGGCGAATCAAAGGAAATTGTTGATGCTGCAAAAGTTTCTGAGGTAAAAATTTCATTTTTCACACTCGGACGAACGGAAAATACTGGAACACTAAACCCTAATATAGTTTCAAGCCCTAACACGAATTTCTTAAACCCTAGGGTTCGTTTCCGGTTGAAAAGTTATTGAGTTTTAAGGATTTTGATATGATTGAGTAGTCTAAAGGTGGAGTTAGTTGCTGTTGAGTAGAGGAGAGTACCCATGCACGGTTCATATATAGCAAATACGTTAATTTACACTGTATTATGGATACCATTCCACAATCACCACCTCCAATTATCTTTGAAGATTTGCAATCCATCTCAACATATGCCATGAACTATCTGCTTTCGCCGTTTGCTTTAATTTGTTTCATTACAAATATTATCATCAACAGGATCAATGCAATGGCGTCGCTAACGATAAAGTCGAAAGCTATTAGAAAGACTACTATTAACTTACCTATTTGGTCGACAGTTTTTCTGCATTCCTCAATAATAATACCATTAATATTGTCCCTTTATAAGATCATAATAGCTGACATTAGGGATGCTAGTACGACCATAAAAACAGTATCTCTTTGCAAAAATGCCTTAATTTTATTATCAATTTCAAATATCATTGAATCATTTATATGCATAACGAGTAGTAAGAAACCATTAATTGATAGAGACTACTCACTATTTGAACTCTCTATTCAGTTTCATATATTGGCAAATGAGGATAATCAATTTAATACAATAATGAATCATCTGGTATTGGCCCAAACTCAAATGGATGTGACTGTGTCAATAGCAAATAGTGTGTCTATTCACTTACTAGAACTGTTCAACCTGAGAAGTTGCAGACTGTTAGTGAGTACATTGATTAATTTGGCCTATTTCATATTCGTCTTCTCGGTGTACCAAAAGGATACCCCTACCAAGTTTTTGCCAGCCGATTTTAGTAATTTAGATTATCTACTGGTACTTTTAGCATTTATCAGGATTAGTTTTAAGCTAATTCCACCTTTAATTATTTCAATTCCTTTGATATATAAATATTTGAGATTCCTAATGGCAAAGGATAACTCAAGAGAATTGGCATTTTTCAACAAATTATGGAATATCATTCAAGTAAACAGTAATGAAGAGTTTATGATGTTAAACTTTAAAATTACAAAATTATTATTATCTAAAAATTCACCATTATCTATTACATCTAATGTTTACCAGATTAAAAATACGCCACAGCACCAAATTAAAGACCAAAACGAAATTCTAAACCAGCATGACCCGCAATATTATAGGACTCACTGTACATACATTATCAGCGGCTACTTAAATTCATTGCCAACTATCCCAGAGGACTATTTAGATAGTCGTAACACTACTTACTCTACAAAATCAAATATTAAATTACCTATTTTACTTACAAAATTAAACTTTTCAATGACCATTATAAACTTATTAATTATAACATTATTAAGGTTGTTTTCAAACGCATTCCGTTCTATTATTCATCGATTACCATTGTACAAGAAGGAGACAATAGAACAGGCACCAAAGGTCAACCATAAATATGTTAAAAAGAGATTCAAAGATCTAAACAGATTAGTTACATCGAAAAACTACACGAAATTTTTAACAAGATATATCGACCCAAAAGCACCTTCTGCTTCCAATAATACAAATAATGGTATTGTCAACAAGTATCTTCTACCAGACCAAGATACCTCGCCCGACTATGCTATTCCTACACCTGCAACTGCTTCCCCAAAGAAATTACTGAAATTAAATGATAAAAAAAATTATCTTCCAACAGACATAAACTCGCTTAAATTAGAACTGCTCGATATATTACAAGATTTCAACAGTAATATCATTGAGAATCCAGACGATTTTAATTGGTATAACTCGATGTACTCGATTCTAAGGTACCAATTACAATCCAATAAATCAAGTGTAACAAGATCACAATACGGAAGAGCAAATATGGAAATAATTCTAAATGAAACTATCCTTTTAAGATATCAAGACCGTATCGAAACTGAAAATTGCCATGATATACATCATGATGATGAAGGTGATGATGACAGTGAAGATGAGCTAGATTTATATTGTGTCGTATGCAATCATGAATTAAGAAATGTAGTATTTTGGCCATGCAAATGTCTTGCCATTTGTAATGACTGCAGATTAGAACTAGGCAAATGTGGTGTTAGTAAATGTGTGAGTTGTAAGGCTCTTGTTTATGGATATACAAAGATTAATGCAGTTTAGACTAGTTTTATTATATAATTAACAAACCCTCGGGTAAATGCCCTTATAAAAAAATATCATGTGTTGTTCTGGGTAACAAAAATGTCAAAATATAAAAAATTATGAAAATTTTTCTTGAATTGAAAAACATATATAAAGCGATCGAATTTTTATTTCTTGAATATAATACATTGTTATGTTACAACTTCTTCTTTGTTTAATTTATTTTTCTTATTGTTTAAATTTAAAATAACCATAGACTCGTGTTAGGTAAATACTATAGGAAAGAGAGATGTGCGTCATTCTTCGGAACCATGCATTTAATTTCTTGCTATTATTGCTTTACTTTCCTAACTTTATTTCCTAACAGTTCAGCGCTAGAGAGGCAAAGTCTCAAGGAACTATATATAGGTAGCCTGCAATTCATATATGCTTCTCCTTTGGTTTTATATCAAGGTACTGAGTCGCTGTATATTTTGCGCCGTTGTTGCTTTTAGTTGTTGCCATCACATATATGGATGAGACAGAAGCAGCCCCGTTGACGAGTACTTAGAGTAAGTAAAATGCACGATTTTGAATTCTCCTCAGATGATTAGAATTTATTTTTTAATTGGATAAGGATTGAGTTCAATCGTCTTTGTTGTCATTTTACCGCAGTATATTCCTAAACACTGTGAAGATCATATTTGGTCTATTATCACTTGGGTAAAACCATACTGCTGACATTTTCATATATAATCGTATACCTTTACTAAAAAGATATTCTTGGCAGTAAATACCTGTATAGTTCTCGACTTGTAAATACAAAACATCAATCTCTAACGAAAAGAGGAATTAAAATACACTACTGTATTCATATATAATTTATTTATGTGCATATACAAATATGTAATATTCATTACAATGGTTTGCTACCCTTTTACAAAGGAAAGAGCAAGTTTGTTGTTTCTATTACTAGTAGTAGTGTTAGCATTATTAGTATGGATCATTAATGGTGGAATAAACGAATAGGATTCTCGACATAAACTACATCATATGAATCGGCTGCATTAAATACATCTTTATCCATCACAGAACCAGAAGGAGCCGCGATATATTTAACACCTGATTTAACAGCTCTATAAACATTGTCAGGGAATGGGAAAAATGCATCGGAGGATAAAGAAACATTAGTTAATTTGGATATCCAATCATCCTTTTCTTCAGTTGTTAACGGGGTAGGAATTTCTTCGAATTTAGATTCATATTCTTCCTTTTCTGGGCCTTCAGTTGGTATTTGACCTGTAACAAATAAATCAATTGCATTTGATTTTTCAGGTCTCTTAATACCTTTAGCCCATTTGAATCCTAATACTCTTGGATTTTGTCTTAACCACCAATTGTTAGCTTTATCACCGGCTAATCTTGTACAGTGGATTCTTGATTGTTGACCAGCACCAAGGCCAATCACCATACCATTCTTAGCATAGCAAACAGAGTTTGATTGTGTATATTTTAAAGCTAATGTTGCAACCGTTAAATCAATTACGGCTTGTTCTGTAAGCTCTCTATTTTTGGAAACAATTTCTCTAAAAGACGATTTATTAATAATTGCATCGTTTCTTCTTTGTTGTAATGAAACACCGAACACTTGTCTAGTTTCTAATGGTTCGGGGACATAGTTAGGGTCAACTTGCAATATACAATATTTACCATTTTTCTTCTTCTTTAGAATTTCAAGTGCTTCAGGTTCAAAACCTGGTGCAATAACACCATCGGAAACTTCTTTTGATATAATTTGGGCAGTTGGAACATCAACAATATTAGAAAGTGCAATAAAATCCCCGAATGATGACATTCTATCAGCACCACGAGCTCTAGCGTATGCACATGCTAATGGAGATAAGTTTTCAATGTCAGAAACAAAATAAATCTTTTTTTCAACATCAGTCAATGGAATACCAACGGCAACACCGGCTGGTGATACATGTTTGAATGATGCAGCAGCAGGTAGATTTAAAGAAGCAGATAACTCTTTCACCAGAGGCCAAGAGTTTAATGCATCTAATAAATTAATATAACCAGGAACACCACAAAGTACTTTAAACGGTAATTCCTCTTGTTGAGTAACATAAGCTTGAGAAGGTTTTTGGTGTGGGTTAGCACCATAACGTAAAGGAAGTTGGGCTTTATCTTCTGAATATTGTTTTCTGAAGAAATCTGAAATTAATGCATCGTATTCTGCGGTATGTTCAAAAGCCTTTAGGGCCAAGCTGTTTCTTAAATCTTGGGATATTTCACCATTTTGAGATAATTCGGATATAAAGACAGAATAGTCCTCTGGATCACTTAAAATTGTAACTCTGGCGTGGTTCTTTGCAGCTGCTCTAATTAAAGTAACACCACCGATGTCGATTTCTTCGACAGCTTCATCTACCGTAACACCAATCTTTGCAACAGTTTCCTTAAATGGGTATAAATTACAAACAACAAAATCTACTTTTTCAATCTTTTGATCTTTTAAATCCTTTTCATCACTTTCCAAGTTTCTAGCAAGGATACCACCGTGAATCGCCGGATGTAAAGTCTTGACTCTACCACCTAACATTTCCGGAGCATGAGTAATAGTTGAAACATCTTCAACTGGGAAACCTGCTTCACGGACTAATTGTGCTGTACCACCAGATGCAAGGATACGAACCTCGTTCTCAACTAAACCTTTTGCTAGATCTAATAAACCGGTCTTATCATAGACGGATAAAATTGCGGTCTTTTTGCGTTCTGCCATGTTTATTGTTATATATGGCCTTAATTGAATACTAAGTAATCGAGAAACAAAATAGTAAACGATTGATTGGTTAGAGTTATTTATAATATGAATAAAACTATTTAAAAAGCAGAATGTGTTGTATAATATTCTGGTGTTATATTTTTGTCTGTTTTGTCTCTCTTTTTTTCGTCTGTGTGAAAATAATATTGGGGCCTAAAAAAAGTTAAACTCCCTCTTCTTCTTCAAGGATGAAAAAATATGTTCCCTTGTTTGAGAGTAAGGAGGTATAAGGTGATTACTACTTTTGGACTCATGTCGCATAGAATATCTTATTTGGTTGCATATGTAATATATCGATAAAACGTAAATCTCTATGCTTATCTTAACTGGGAAAGGATTCTCTTATCTTGAAAGATTACAAACAAGTATTTTAAGGGAGGGCACAAGTGTAGGTGCACTACAATAAGAGAGTTTTGTGTAGGGTTATAAAACTTTGAGAGAGTTAGGGTTTAAGATTGTGAACTCGAAAATGCCACCACTTCTATGTTCAATTATGACTTGAATGTAGCATAATTATAGGACTTTTTATTTCAATAGTTTACTTCTCTCCTGTCGTCATATATACGGTGCAATAACAATTGTGGAAAATGATAAGAGTGTATTTTCTATTAATCATTCACGTTATAAAAGATATTAATATTATGGGATATTTACAAATTAATCATCTATTCTGTCGCTTTTACGAAAATATGTTAGGGGATTCAAAGAAAAGTAAGCGAATCATGCATACTAGCATAGCATACACAGTTCTAAGAGTCACCCTAAAGAGTCTTTGTAAAATAAAATAAAATAAAGTATCCAAGGTAGAAGAGAAGAGTTTTTAAAAAAATGGTTGTGGATTAATTATATACTGCGTTACTTATATTATATATATCAAAACAGTACACTCTTAAAAATAATTGAGAAAATATTAAAATTAAAAATCTTATCAACCAGATTATTTTCTGTATCTCCATAGAGATAAAGTGTTTTGTCTCTTCCAGGTCTTTCTTCTACCGGCTTGAGTGTTGTGGAATTTGTGACCCTTGTTGATACCTCTGGATTTCTTACCAGTGGCAGTTAGACCTCTAGATTCACGGTGCTTGTGAACTGGGTTACAGATCCAGTTGTAACGAGCATCTCTTCTGATAGCCTTGTGTTGAGGATCGACTAAGATAACTTCAAAGTACTTGTAAGTAGAATCTTGGTTAATCCAGTAGGAGTTTAAGACTCTCAAGTTAGCAGCACGACGACCAACTCTTTCTTCAGCAGTAGCTCTTAAAGATCTTTGGAATTTCAATTCGTTAACACCTTGGTTAGTTGGCTTACCGTAAGTAGCACCCTTTGGAACAGGTCTCTTTCTGTTACCTCTTCTGACTCTGACTCTGTAGATAACGAAACCTTGCTTGGCCTTGTAACCTAATCTTCTAGCCTTGTCTGGTCTAGATGGTCTTGGAGCTCTGTGGATAACAGTCTTTTGTCTGTATTCCCAGACTCTGACTCTTTGCAAGAATCTTAAGACATCAGATTGTTTCTTTCTTTGTAATTCTTCTAAATACTTGTAAGCACCCATCCTTGTTGTTAATTAATTGATAATTGATTTTCTTCAAGATGTAACACAAAGTAAATAAAGGAATGAGCTAGAATAAGAAAGTAACACTGTAGTAAGAATATTAAAACAGACATACCTCTATATATATATATAATATCAAAAACCTGTTGCATCGTTCACGACAACGAAGTAAAAAACTTTCAGACAAAAAAGTTGAGTTCAAAAGTTTCAAAAATTTTGTTTGTTGTTGTTTTTTTTTGCGTGCGTGTTCCAATATTTTCTGCCTAACCATTCCAAACTTTTCGCTGAATGTACCATGTTGGGATTACCCGGGTAAAAATAGTTCATTCCCAAAAAAATTGATTAGGTTTTGAGTTTGCATAGCATTGGAAAGTTACATTAACTTTATAAAGTTCTTAAAGTGTGTAAAGGAAATATAAATATGTGTCTATGTCATCAGTATAAATAAACAGAGTTGTTAAAACTAATACTAAAATAAAAGTATATATAAAGAAGCAGTAGAAACTTTCCATAATAGCAAAAGAGATTGTTTATAGAAATGAACCACAATAAGTTCTATTTCGGTATACGTAACTTAGATATTCTTAGGCAGCCATCTAAATATAAAACCTAGGTGCTTTCTTGTATTGATTTCAGAAAATAATATACTTAATTTTGTATAAAAGTTATTGGGTAATGAGAAAAGCACATCAAAAAATTTAAATTTTACTCGCATTTGAGAACTAGTTGTTTAAGGGAAAATAACACAAAATACAATTAAAATAAATTTCTTACATTATGTTTTATTTTGTTTGCTCTGTTAGCTTCGCAGTTAGTTTTTCGGCGGCTAAACATTTCGGGTACCAAGTCAGAAAACAAATTTTAAGGGAGACTATTTTTCTAATTCTTCATCTTTAAAGGCACTTAAGAATGCCCCACTTAAGAATTCAGGGCAATAACCTAGTATTTTCTATATACTCGGTTTCAAGGTATTTCAGAAGGATGCGCAGTTTCTAATATACCTTTGAAGGGGGATAAATATAGGTAATCATGGGTATTGTATGTAAATCTTCTGTTACTGAGTATTTAAATGTTTTTATATAAATTCGATCACCTATCTTATTCCCATGTTCTGTTTCTTGTAAATTTCATGTAAAATGGATTAAAACAAAAAAGCTTAAAATTCACAGCTTAAAAAAGAACATATATCACTCCAAATCTTTAAACAAAATGACAACTATGCCTAAGGAAAATGTCCTTTTAGAGAGATTGGCCAAGAATGTAACTGGTAAAAATAATCATAAGGGGAAGATAATTAATACATTATCTCAAGATCCAGCTCTTGGAAATACTCTTCCTCAATTGAATAAATTTGAAGTCAGAAATATATACGAGCATGAAAATTCCTCTAGAAAGGCACCGTTTCTAAGTAAATCGATTTCGTTTGTTAGGAAAAGATTTGACAAGAAATTGATTAAACAGAAAGGTAATCCGATTACAATTGAAGAAATTCAATCAATTAATCAACAGAAAATATGTGACAAAACGCACACTATTCCCACTATATCAAACACTGATATAAATAATTATTTCAATTGTTCAAAAACAATTCAAATTTCAAACTCAGATACTAAGTGTGAACCAATTTTAGGTAAACAAAAGCACCAAATTCCAGTACCTAGCACTTCAAAACAAGAAAATAAGCCACAACTTCCTCAGAGACCAAACTTATCCACTATAAAAAATATCTATAGATCCCAAACTCAAAGAACAGTTGAAGAAGATTATTCAATCAAAAATAAGATTCCCTACACAAAAACACCCAAATTTGATGTAAATCCATATTCCTGGGGAGTTCAGCAATGTCCCACAATACTCCAAGTGCAAACAAAGAAAAACAGAACACTAAGTAAATCAATACAGAATAGATCCATTGAAATAAACTATGAGAATAAAATTGATGTTACAAAGACACCTCCTAATAGTATGAATAATAGTAACGTTGATCTAAAGCATCACTTTGTTTTAAATAATTCAAACCAAGCACCATATTTAGGAAATAGTAACAACTTCCAATCATCTATAAAATCAACGAGTCCCCACATTTTTACACCTACATTTATTACTGTATCAAATATAAGCAATAAAACAAACGACATCGAGACTCTACCATCAAGCATAATTAGTTCCAAAGATGAAAATTTATATTTGTTAAATGAAAATCATTCGATGGATAATCTGAAATCAAAATATAATAATTTACACACATTCAAATTGGAACAAACGATATTAGATGAACAAGAAAAATTATTAGATGAGAAACAACAAGAATTAAAGGAGAAAGAAAAAATTATAGTGGAGAAGGAGAATCGATTGGGAAGTTATGTTCTAAAGAAGAAGCAAGAGGAGGAAGCTAAATTGAACGGTGGGTTGGCTAATGGAGTTAAATTGAAACGTGGGTATCCATTGGTAAACAAGATGTATAAATTGGATAGGAATAATAGCTGTTTGAAATTAAGTGAAACAAAATATTCGTTGAACAAAGATGATAACGATTGTTCAACTTCTTCTATTTCAAAGTTTTATATGGATATTGAAGAAAAGGATGACCCCATGATAAGGCAAAAGGTAGGAAATTTAAAGCTTCATGAAAAAAACTTTTTCAAGAGTGATGGCTTAAATGTGGGACTAACTGATGTACAATTAAAATTAGTACAAGAGAATAAATTTCTATTAAGGCAGAATAAATTATTGGCAGAACAATTAGAATCTGTTAAAAATTTAGAGTTATTTGTGGACTCGAAAGAGAATATCCAACATTCTAAAGTTCTACAACAGTTGATCGAAATGAAGAGAATAAACGGTGAATTAAATAAGCAATTGATTGAAGAAAAATTGTTAAAGGTTGATACCTCGGATTAATAATTTTTAAACACTATAGTACAATTTATATTCTAAATATATATATATTTTTTTTCAGTAATGAATTTTTGTCACTTTTCTTTGTTAGGGCGGCTGTGTTATTCTGACACAAAAATAAAAATATTAAAGTAACAACATTAAGATAATAAAAAACGAAAATAAAAATCTAGAAGTATGATTAAATTTGTATATAAGGTCAATTATATCGTTTGTTTTAACGTTTTATGATTTATATTTATATTTATATTTATATTTATATTTATATTTATATTTATATTTTTATGTTTAGAGATTGTTGATTACAAAAAGAAAGAATAATAAAAAACTTAAAAATAAAGATTATTAATAAAAATGCTCATTGTATCCCCATATTTAAAAAATAATAATTTAACACCTTTCCCAAATTCTTCATCAACAACCCTGGAAAACAATAGTCCAGATGATGTGGACCCAATTCAACTGTGCAAAGAAATGATGCCTAACATATGTACTCTGGGTGAATCAGTTGAGACTATGAAAGATGACATAAATATTCTATGTATTGATATATGTGAAGAATTCGATAAAAAACAATATTTTAAAAATGCTCTAATAAATACAATTTTGTCTGTTATTTTAGAACAGCCACAAAAGCAACCAGCAATTGCTCTTTTAGTTTTAGAAATTCATTTCAAAAATAGAAAAGTGTCTGGGCAGATTTTAGATTTTATTTTCAATAGGTTTCAAGAAATGTTATGCAATACCATTAAGCCACCTTCTCAAATCGAAGATCTTGGGACTGGTTCTTGGAATAAAATTAAATTGCTACTTAGATTCTTTTCATTACTTACACCAATTATCTGTAACAATTATATTCTAACGATTTACCAAAATTTATTAAGCATCAGTTGCAAACTAAATGATTCAGACCTAAAGAAGAGAATTCCCTTGGCCGACCTTATTTTAACTGGTACAATTTTGAATATTCCATATCTATTTTTCTTTAATAAACATAATAAACGTTTATATTTCGAAATGCTAAATCTAATCAATATTACTGAAAACGCCTACAAATTCAAACCCATTAAATTAGATTTATTAAACGAATACATATTTAAAGAACCCTACACAACTTATGAAATAGCTACATTAACAATTCAAAATGTTAAAAATTTACTCTCTAATAATTTGGAAAATTTGAATAAAGTATTTCCTGATTGTTATCATATGAGTTCGCAAGATATACACACAACCTACAACTTTGAGGAAAAACTCAAGTACCCAACAATAGAGCAACTAGAAAAATTTAAAAATATTCCGAACAATTATGGTAGTGTGGATTCCTTGTGGAGATACCCTAGACATAGCTTTCACGTTTTTATTCCAAACAATAATTGTAAATTTAATACAGTCTGTCCACTAAACACCTACCAAGGCCAATTATTCCAAGATATTATTATTGACATAGTACAAAGTTTGGAATTTAACAGAAAAGAAGTTTCAAGGCAGGTATTAACTTTAGATTTATATTTCAAACCAAATTTATTTTCCCTTCCAGGGATTTCAATTCATGATTTAACTGAACTAAAAAAAACGTATCCGAAAAGAAGTACATATAAAGTAGACGATCTAGCAATTGAAGTGATATTAAGTTTGGTTTTTAAATTACCTAACTTTACTTTATTTTTTGCGTATTATCAGTCGTTATTACTAGAAATTTGCCATTATTCACCAAACACTGTTGCACCTGTGTTTGGAAGGGCTATTCGATATTTTTATAATAATCTAAACATATTAGATTTTGAATTGAAATTAACTTTTTTAGAATGGTTTTCAAGTCAATTGAGTAATTTTGGTTTTAATTGGAAATGGAAGGAATGGGAAGATGATTGTTTAGACTTTGAATTTCAAGTTTATAATCCAAAGATAGTATTTGTTAGAAATTTAATAAAAAAAGAATTAAGTTTAACTTCTAATAAATTGGAAGTGGCGGATAGTTTACCAGATTCATTGAAAAAGTTTTTAGATATATCATATTTTACTGATGATTCAATGAAACATTACTATAAGTTACATGTTAATTGCTTTGAAAGTGGAAAATATGACTTCAAAAATGCAGATCTATATTTTAAGAGAAATAACATTCCATTTAATACTATTGTAAAAAATATCTTAAACTATTTTCATAAGTCTAAAAATGAAAGAAATTTAAATCAATTAAAGGCCCTTTTATTAGAGTTAGATAATAAATATAAGAATTTCATCTTAGATATTGATTCATTTACGATAACTCTTTTAACTCAATGCATTTGTTTCTCAGGAAAGAGATCATTGTCCCATGCGAACAAATATATTAGTGAATTGGGCGATGAGATAAATACACTAATAGAGGATATTGAATTACCGTGTGACAAGAAAGAAGAAATTATTGTAGAAGCCATTTTAAGATTTTGGAATTGTAACTCTCAAATTGGATTTATTTTGACTGAGTCTTTCAGAAGTTGTGGCTTAATAAGTTCTAAAAACATCATTACTTTTATTTTTAGAGAATCTGAATCTGTTAACAAGGTACTAATTGACCACACTGCTATTAATTGTATTTTCAAGAATTTAACTGACGAAAGTAGAAAGGACAATCCTAATAAAAATTTGTTTTTATTTACTTATAAACAACTATGCCAAATTGTAATGCATGTAATAAAGGATCTGAATGTTGATAGTGATTTTTACTTGGAGGTACCACCGTTTTCCAAAGACACCATGCTTAATAGTGAGAATATAGATCAGATATGGAAATATTTTACAGTAATGGGGTTTATTAAAAGCTTATTAAGGAAGTATGCGAATATCTACTGTTCAATTTGCGTTTATTTAAATGTCGAAACCAAAAAGATGGGATTGCAACATTCACAAACGACCGACCAAATACTTGCATGGATAAAAGAATTAAAATATCTCAATTAATCTTGTTTCCCTCACATGATTTGTTATTCTTTTTCTTAATATACTATTTTAAATATGATACATATATCTGCTCTGTTATACTACGTAACATAATTAATACCGTACCTTTTTACAATAACAAGCCATTAACAAACTCCGGTAAAACGCGTATACAAAATTCAAATGAAAATAGAGGCCGATCTAACGCGTTACTTACTTAAGAAGAGGTGGTGATGAGTTCTGTTGGTAGAGTAATAATCCTTACCATGTAAAATTTATTCATATTATGTATACTTACCTTGACTTTATACATAACTAGAATAGAGGGTATTAACAGCCTAATAGTGATATACATATGACAGATAGTGAACAGTATGAAAAAAAGAGATTTTTTAAAGATGAATTAGAATCATCTCAGGATAATAAAATTGCAGTCCCTTCATTCGATAGTTCATTGATAAACAATGAATCATTCCTTTTTAATACAAATAATGCTCAGGAGGAAGTCCATAATAATTCTACTGACCTGAGTGCTCAGATCAAGTTTATCAATGAAATAAGAGATGTTATACCAGAGATGTCTAAGGCTGTAGGTGAAAAACTTTTCCAAAAATTTCATAACTCAGATGATTATCTATCCAAATCGATAGCATATTACTTTGATCATTTTAATGAAGCAATTATAATACCGTCAGATCCAGAGTCACCACCATCTTCACCAACACAACTACTAGCTCCTAAATCAAGCCACGCCGGTCTCTCTCAAAGATCGATCAATCAAACACAGCCTAAGAGACAGAAGGATTATCAATTTTGCACAAATAAGAAAATAAAACGAACGTTTAAATGGAAACAATTTATTGGTGCATTGCAGGTCAATGCTATGGCTACTAGACCGACTCTGCGCCCTTTAAAGTACGGTACAGAACTAAAGTTA
This sequence comes from Jamesozyma piceae, assembly GCA_030674245.1. Lineage (NCBI taxonomy): Eukaryota > Fungi > Ascomycota > Saccharomycetes > Saccharomycetales > Saccharomycetaceae > Jamesozyma > Jamesozyma piceae. The sequence continues at coordinate 144,232 of JAJLYB010000003.1, forward strand.
AATAAGTCAGTAGCAAAGGATGTATCACCTTCAAAGATGTACGATTCTAATGGTAAGAGGAAGATAGCAATGGCTAATTATGTAAGAGTTATGGATATTCAACAGAATCGAGAAGTTGGTAGAGTACCGGAAGATGTTGCACAAATCTTATATCCATTAATGGATGATGCTGATATTAACTTTGAAATTACTTTAATTTATTGCGGAAACAAGAGATTAAGTGTTGGTGATAGCTTTATTGTTCAATTAGACAGTTTCTTAACATCAAATGTTTTTGAAAAGGATAAAACTAATCAAGATGGCACCGGTTTTAGTTTTGGAAAACAGTCTTGGACTGATAGTTCAAGGGGAACAATTGCTGAAATGGAAGAGGAACTAGTCAATCGCTCAAAAAGACTTGCTTTTCTTACATTGTTCAATAAACTAAGAATGAAAGCAATAACGAATGAGGCAGAAGAACTAGCAAAGATAAACAGGTCTGCGGCTAAAGATACCGAAGTAATTGATATAGATGATGATAACGATTTTGAATCTTTAATGTCCCAAGATTATGGATTACACGCAGATGATGAGGTAAATCACGACGATACTATGAATTTAAACCAATTAAAAAACTTCTATAGTATAGCACAATCTTCTGAAGCAATGAAGAATTTACCAGAAACTGAACCTTCAAAAGAAGTAATGAAGTTAGATTTAAGAAGATATCAGAAACAAGGTTTGACGTGGATGTTGAGAAGAGAACATGAATTTAACAAGACTACACCAATAGGCGGAGAGTCTGAAATCGATGGTAATTTGATGAACCCACTATGGAAACAATTCAAATGGCCGAAGGATATGTCTTGGTCAGCTCAAAAATTAAACTCTAGCAGTCAATGTACCGATTCTGTACATGGTATTTTTTTCTATGCAAATCTGCATACTGGTGAATTTTCCATTGAAAAACCAATCTTAAAGGCAATGATTAAAGGTGGTATCCTTTCTGATGAAATGGGATTGGGTAAAACCATCTCAACTTTATCTTTAATTCTAACAGCGCCTCACGATACTGACGTTTCAGAAAAAGCGTTATTTAAGATAGATTCAGAAGATAATGATATTGAAATGTTTAGCCAAAAACAAAAAAGACCTTACGCAGCAAAATCAACGCTAATAGTCGTTCCAATGTCACTTTTAAATCAATGGAGTTCAGAGTTTGACAAGGCCAATAACTCCAAAACAATGCGCTCAGAAGTGTACTATGGTGGTAATGTCAGTAATCTGAAAACTTTGTTAACCAAAACCAAGAATCCTCCGACAGTGATTATTACAACTTATGGTATTGTTCAAAATGAATGGACTAAGATTATAAAGAATAAAAATAATAAAAATGAATACGATGTAACAACCGGCCTCTTCTCTTTAGATTTTTATCGTATAGTTATCGATGAAGGTCATACAATCAGAAATAGAAGTACTGCCACATCAAAAGCTATTATGGATTTATCAAGTAAATGTAGATGGATTTTAACTGGTACACCTATTATTAACAGGTTAGATGACCTGTACAGTTTGGTGAAATTTTTGCATTTAGAACCGTGGTCACAAATTGGATACTGGAAGCAATTTATTTCTAATCCTTTTGAGAAAAAGAATTTCAAGCAAGCATTTGATGTCGTTAATGCAATACTAGAGCCGGTTCTTTTGAGGAGAACGAAGCTGATGAAAGGTTCAGACGGTAAACCTTTGGTTGAATTACCACTAAAAGAAATTACAGTTGAACGATTAAAGTTTAACAAAACTCAAGATGCAGTTTACAAAGAGTTCCTCAACAAAGCCGAAAGTTCTGTTAGATCAGGCTTAGCGCGAGGTGATTTACTTAAGAAATATTCTACAATTTTAGTCAATATTTTGAGGTTAAGACAAATATGTTGTGATGGTGATTTAATAGGTTCACAAGATGAAAATGATGAAGATTTATCTAATAACAATGCTTTGCTGAATGATTCATTAGATGTCAACATGATACTGAAGAGATCACAGGACGAATTCAATGTCAAAAAGTTTTCAGAAGAAGAACTCACAAACATGATTGATTTAATCAAGGAGAAACACTCAGGTGAAAAGGCGTTTGAATCCCTAGAATGCTCTATTTGTACCACTGAACCAATCGAAATGGATAAAGTGCTGTTTACTGAGTGCGGCCACTCATTTTGTGAAGGTTGCCTACAAGAATATCTAGATTATCAAAATAATAAGAATCTAGAATTGAAATGTCCTTTATGTCGCACATTGATTCGTGGTAATAGATTATTAACTTTAGAAAAGAATGAAAGAGATGAATATAAGATAGTATACTATAATAACGATCCCAAACCAGCAAAGATATCTGCGCTCATAAGACATCTACAACAACTACAAGACTGTTCACCTGGTGAACAAGTTGTCGTTTTCTCGCAATTTTCCGCATATCTGGATATTCTTGAACGTGAGTTAAAGGAGACCTTTTTACCCGAAGCAACAACAGTTTATAAGTTTGATGGTAGACTCAATTTAAAGGATCGTTCTACAGTTTTAAACGAATTTCAAAAGAAAGATCCAAGCAGACAAAAGATTTTATTATTGTCGTTAAAAGCTGGGGGTGTAGGTTTGAATTTAACATGTGCTTCGCACGCATATATGATGGATCCATGGTGGTCTCCAAGTATGGAGGACCAAGCAATCGATAGGATTCACCGAATTGGCCAAACTAATAATGTTAAAGTTGTTAGGTTCATTATAGAAAATAGCATTGAAGAGAAAATGCTACATATTCAAGAAAGGAAAAGAACAATTGGCGAAGCTATGGATGCGGATGAAGATGAAAGAAGAAAGAGGAGAATTGAAGAGATAAAGATGTTGTTTGAATGATTTGTGCAGATAGTTTGCAAGATTTTACTAAATAGAAGCTTGGTTAACAGCTCGCTTAGTTTTATATACGTATTTTCTCCATAGATAAAGATATTATTTTTATATTGTACTTACTAGTCACCATTAATTGGAAATTACCTTTACCCGGATATCATAATCCGAGTTTAGCTCATCGCAAAATTTGAAAAATTTAAAAAGTGAAAAAATAAAATACCATCGATGACATATAAATAGAATACATGTTGGTTTTATAAGCAAAATACTAGCAAAATCTCCAACTCATTTGAGGTATCTTCGTATAGCATGGGTACTTATAGGAAAAGGTTTAATGAAAAAGCCAGGGCCGGCCATATGGCTAGGGTTAAAGAATTAAAAAGAATTAGAAATAAACAATTTTATAGAGAGGTTGAAAACGATTCACATGATGAGGATAATAATCAATCAACTGAAGAACAGGATACTAATTCTGAAATTTTGAAACCTTTAACAGAAGAGGAGAAGAAGCTAAAGAAAAGAAAACTACAGGAGCTTTTTACACCGAAGGAATCAAAGGTATCGAGGTTAAAGAAAAAGAGGCTAGATAAATTTATCGAACATCAGTTACAAAGAGAGGAAAAGAAAACAATCATTGAGAAACTTCAGGATTATAAGATTGATACTTCATTATTGACAAGTTCAAAAAAATTAGGTGAAGGTAGACAAACTAAGAGAGAGGTATTTGCAGAGGCTTTAAGTTTAGAACAACAAGGCAGAGGAAATGAGCATACAAAGGAAATTTTATACGAGGAACATACAACTAAAAATTGGGATGAGGAGAATAGTGAGGGATATAACTCAGTTGAAGATGAAGCTGCAGATGGAGAAGATAATTTCGGATCCAAATTTGGTGATATCTATCAAGAAACTAAATCAACGTTTATAGATAATAGGCCTGCAAAATTTGGTGGTTCAGGTTTTGGCTTTGGGTTTGCAAATGCAAAAGTTGTTAACAAGAAAGAAAGTAAAATCTCAAAGAGAAAATATAACTGGAGACAACGTGTTGAACTTCAAGAAAGGAAAAGTCACGATAAAGAAGATTTGGAAGATTTTGAATCAAGCTCTGAGGATGATATCGAAAGTTCAGTAGACGAAGATATTGATGAAGAGATTGACGGTAGCAAGTTGGATGAACTCGAGAATAATTCTGACAGTATTTCTTCGAATGATGATACGAGTGATAACCAAAATAAGGAGACAGGTTCTGATGAGAGCTCCATTGAGGAAGAGGAAGAGGAAGAGGAAGAATTAGATGGGAAAGCAACTGCTGCTGCTGATGAATTTAAGTCATGGGCAAATCAGGAAATAAAGAAAATGGAAGGTAGAGATATTGATCTTGTCACACCACAGTTAAATATAGACTACCAACCAATAATAAGAGAAGAAGACCTTGAAGATGGTTTACCAGAAAATAATATACCCATTGATGAAAATTCACAAAGAAAGGCCTTTTATGTTAAGGTCGAAAGAAAAGATGAGATACAGAAAGTTAGAATGCAACTACCTGTTTTCGGAGAAGAACATAATATTATGGAGGCTATTCATCATAATGATGTAGTCGTTATATGTGGTGAAACAGGTTCTGGTAAAACAACTCAAGTTCCACAGTTTCTTTACGAATCTGGATTTGGTAGCCCAGAATCACCAGATTACCCAGGCATGATTGGTATAACCCAGCCAAGAAGAGTCGCCGCTGTTTCTATGGCTAATCGTGTAGCCGATGAATTAGGTGATCATGGCGATAGAGTTGCACACCAAATTCGTTTTGATTCCACCACTAAAGATAGCACAAGACTTAAATTTATGACAGATGGTGTTTTATTGAGGGAGATGATGCATGACTTTAAATTAACAAAATATTCTTCCATCATTATTGATGAAGCACATGAAAGAAATATTAATACTGATATTTTGATTGGTATGCTTAGTCGTTGTGTTCGTTTGCGTGCTAAGGAGCATGTTATGGATCCAAAAAAGTATAAAAAGTTAAAACTGATAATTATGTCTGCTACACTAAGAGTATCTGATTTCAGCGAAAATTCAACTTTATTTTCGACCCCTCCACCTGTTTTAAATGTCGCAGCAAGACAGTTCCCTGTTTCTATTCATTTTAATCGTAAGACACCCTTCAACTATGCGGAAGAAGCATTTAAAAAAGCATGCAAGATCCATAGAAGATTACCCCAAGGCGCTATTTTAGTATTTATGACAGGTCAACAGGAAATCACTCACATGGTAAAAAAATTAAGAAAGGAATTCCCATTTAAGAAAAAAGTGAAACGCTTTGCTTCTACGGTACCAACTGTTAAAATAAACTCTAAAAATGCGGACATCGAGACTGAGGATATTGATTTCAGTGTCCAAGTTAAAGATGAAGCCCAGTTCAAAGAAGAAATAGGTTCTGAAGAAGATAGTGACGAGGATTCTGAAGAGGAAGAAGGCTTTGAAGAAACATTAAATGATGAACAAACTGCAAACGATCCATTGTATGTGTTGCCTCTTTATTCATTACTACCAACCAAAGAACAGATGAAGGTTTTTGAAAACCCACCACCTGGGTCAAGATTGTGTATTGTTTCAACCAATGTCGCTGAAACATCGTTAACTATCCCGGGTGTCAGATATGTTGTTGATTGTGGTAGATCCAAAGAAAGAAAATATAATGAAGAAAATGGTGTCCAAAGTTTTGAAATAGGTTGGGTTAGTAAAGCTAGTGCTGATCAAAGAAGTGGTAGAGCTGGTCGTACCGGTCCTGGTCATTGTTACCGTCTATACTCTTCCGCCGTTTATGAACGTGATTTCGATCGATTTACACGTCCTGAAATATTAAGAATGCCTGTTGAAAGTATTGTGCTACAAATGAAGAGTATGGCCATTCATAATATTATAAATTTTCCATTTCCAACACCTCCTGATAGGGCGACCTTAGCCAAGGCTGTTTGTTTGTTACAATACCTTGGTGCTTTAGATGCTAAAGAAAAGATCACAGAGGACGGTAGGGCGATGAGTTTGTTCCCATTATCTCCTAGATTTTCCAAAATGCTATTGGTTTCGAATGAATACGGTTGCCTGTCATATGTTGTTTCAATAGTTAGTGCTCTTTCTGTTGGTGACCCATTTATTACAGAATATGAATTAGGCATAAATGAAAAGAAGCCTATAAAGACGGATAATGAAGAGGAAGAAAATGAGTATGATAGGGTAGACGAAGAAAGGGATACTGAAACCCAGCGTACTCTAAGGGCTAAGTTCCATAAGAGCAGAGTAAGATTTGGAAAATTGGACAATGTATCTGATGTCTTCCGTTTATTAAGCGTAGTATGTGCATTTGATTATATTCCAAGAACAGGAAGAGAAACATTTTTGCAAAATAATTTCTTACGTGGTAAGCTTATGGAAGAAATTGTTAAATTAAGGAAACAATTAACATATATTATCAAGTCAAATATTTCGAAAGAAAATATTGCTGTCTCTGTTAGAGACGAAGATTTGTTGGCACCGGTACCAAATGAAACACAAATAAAGTTATTGAAGCAAATGGTATGCTCAGGGTTTGTTGATCATGTTGCAATCAGAGCTGATAATTTATTTCCTGAGGAAGCTACAATTACAAATAGAACTTCAATGATAAATATACCATATATTCCTGTTTTAACTCAAAGAAAGCCTAACATTGAAGAATGCTTTGTTTATATCCACCCAACTTCTATTCTAAATAATCTTGGTGAACTACCTCCAAAATTCATGGTTTTTAGTTCTTTGAACCAAGGTGCAAATGGTAAGACGAGAATGAGTGCATTATGTGATATCAAGAGTACGCCACTAGCAAATATTGCAAGGAAGGGATTATTACTGAGCTACAGTAAACCATTAACAGGTCAAGGATTGAAAAGTATTAATTTATCTCCTTCAGAGAGATATTGTTATGTGGTTCCTCGTTTTGGTATGAGCACCAATAGTGATTTAAAGATTGGATGGGATTTGAATCCAATACCTGTTCATCAGAAGAAAGAGAATGGGCAATGGGTTGTTGATAAATTTATTACTAACAAAAACTATAAGACCATGGAACAAAAGCAAAAATAAGGGAAGGGGAATATTAGTAATTTAATTAACATCTGTATACTACATAATAATATATAAATACCAAAATTTAGTTCATAATATACTATTAAACCACAAACATTTCAAGTTAATATGCCTTTATTATGTTACTTTAAGTGCTGTTACCCTACCAATATAATATTGGGACAAAAATTGTCAAGAAATTTCAATAAAAAAAACAAAAAAAATTTCAGGTAAGACATCTTTAGAAATTGGTGAACTTTATTTTGTACGAGTACATGCCATATGAGAAAAATAAGCATAGTAAATAACCAATAGTTTTACAAATCTGGTAATAAAATATTGCAAAAAAAAACACTGTCATTAAAGAACAGAGCGAGAGAGAAACATTACCCATAGCAAAACAAGGAACCAAACTATACGAAGTTTAGATATACAATGGCATCCAATGAATTATTAAAAGACTTGTATACAATTTTGAAAGCTGCATCATCGAAATGCAGTGTTTTTGATGAAAAATTCCCATCTTTATTTTTCGAAAATGATGCAGAAAAGATTTTTGAATCTTATGTAGCATTTATGAAAGAACATATTACTGATGATGATTACAATGTAAAAAACGAAGAAGAGTTGAAATTGACTACGATAAAGGAAAGATTTGATAAGAGTGGCTATTCAGTTGAATCTAATGGATTTTACAAAATATATCATGATATTAAATTAGTTTGTACGATGTTGGTCCAATATTATAAGCCAGGTACAAGAAGTTACCAACTTGTTGACAAATTTTATAAATTTAGTACCGAATTAATATTAAGAGAATGCTACAGGCTTGGGATTAGATTAGGTGGAGAAGAAGATAAGCCAGAAGGTAATAAAAAGGTTACTGAACTTTACGAAATTGTATCACAAGACTTCATTAAGATATCAACAAGTTATAAAGTTCCAATGCAACAAACATATCATATAAGGACTAAGGATTTAGATTTATTTTCGTCAGCAATTTCTAAATCTGCGTTAGACCATAGACCAGAGGAATTACCCAATGGTAATTTTGATGTAAATAAAATTATACCACAAACAAATCTCTTTGAAGAAGCGCCAAGATTAGGTTTTGTTGCCGCTAATACTAGTAATATTCCAGATCCAACATTACCCCCAACAGAAATGATGTCTAGATTTCTACATCCTAATTGGTACGCCCTACCTACCACTGAGTGGCTGAAATATGGTGATTACAGTTCATGGGCACCATCATTCAATGAGAATGGGACTGTGATTGATTCAACTGCTCGTGGAATCATTTGGTTGAAGAGAATTGGATATACAAAATTGATGGAGGAAGATACGAAGAAATCAGAAGAACCTAAAGAAGAGATAAAAGAGGATGAGAAAAAGCACGGTGAATCTTTAACACAAACTAATGGAAGAGATAAAATAGATGAAATTAGTATCATAAAGGAGGTTGAATCCACTAAAATAAATGGAGTAGTACCAGACCAAAAAGAAAATGGCGTAGAACCTTCCAAATCGGATAAAATGGAACCTGAAATAAATAATAAGCCAACAATTAATTTGGAAAATATATTCAAATGGGCACCTGAGAATTATATTGATGAAAATGAAGTTGAAACTTTTGAGAAGGGCAAACAAGATAAATTAATCGATTCTACGTTATTAAAAATCCAGAAATTAAGAAAAGATAGAGTCATTAATAAAATATCCAAACCATCCAAAGAGGAAACACAGTTGTATTATAAGGTTAAAAGACTATTGAAGGAAGTGATATTGAATAATCAAGTTAGTGAACTGCCATTAAACCACAGCAGATCATTTCCTGTTTTGCAAGCAAATTATAATGGTAGTATACCAGTTGTTAGGGCGCATCCAAGCAGGAAGAGAAAACAAAAGAAATAAATGAAAATAACATCATAGCAATAATGATAGTAAGCCCTATTGTAACAGTCTTTCTTGCCACGTATATGAATTATATCTGTATATACGCCTATGTATATGAACATAATTAAATTAATGGGGAAAATACAAATAACAAAACTAAAATCAAACTATAAAAGGGCATATTTTATCCTCGAGTAGTTATTTAATGCTATAAAATATTTATTTATTTAATGCAAGCTTCCCTGGGCCAATGCATATGTATTGTACAAGAACAACAGATCATAGTGGCTTAGAGGTTATATCGGATGGTCGACAAACAATTACTAATAAGCGTGGTGTATTTCTTCCAATATCAAAGAACGAAAGGTTCAGATTAATTTATTTTTTGATAGCTTGGAATCTAGAAATGAACTTCAGCTCCTAACAAAAACGAGCCTACTAGATAACAATTCAAACCACCGATAGTAGCCCAGACAGCGATTGCAGCCCAAGTCAACCAACGATCATTTGTAAAATCACTGATATTCTTCTTACCATCTGTATTTAGAGGGGTATTTTCATCTACTATAAGTTCAGAGTCATTCAATTCCCCATGTGTATCTGGAACAGTCATTAATTTTCTATTTGCAGTAAAATAAATCAAAGGAGCAGAAACAATTGGCAAGATCAATGAAAGTACAACTTGAGATAAATTTAAAATATCAGATATACCACGCTCTCCCATGGTTAAAGTAACAAAAAGACATGGAAGAATTGCGATCAATCTTGTACATAACCTTGTAGCCCATGGTGGTAAAGTCCATTCGATAAAACCTTCGGAGACTATTTGACCAGCCATGGTACATATAATACCAGCTGATTGGCCTGAGAATAGCATGGCAAGTGCGAAAATCAAACCAGCTGCTGGAGATATATAACGAACTAATAATTCATAAATGGATAATAAATCAGCATCAGCTGCTTCTGGCTGTCCTGCTAAGGTTGCACCTGCAACAATTAAGATCGCAGAATTGACGAAAGTAGCAATCAAGAATAGGGAGACTATTAATTCGGCATAAGAATAATTCAATGCATATTTGATCGCGCTTAAGCTTGGGCGAGCCTCTACTTTACCGTATTTCTTTTGATCAAAGTCATGTAGTCTAGGTTTGACTAAAGATGAGCCTAAATAAAGGGAATGTGGCATCACTGTAGCACCCAATATACCCAAAGATATATATAAAGCCTGCTGTTCTTTAAATATGACACTTGAAGGTAAGAATCCTCTGAATAATTCTGCTTTATTTGGAATTGAAATTTTAAACATTTCCATTAAGAAACAGATACATGTGGCAGCAACCAAAAATGAAACAAACATTTCAAACGCTCTTACCTTTTTCATATTAGTACTCTCTGGATTATAAAATATTAGGATTATCAGAACATCCAATACTGTCAAAATGACACCATATGTCAAAGGAATGCCGAATAAAATCTGTAAAGCTATCGCAGTCCCTACAACCTCTGCTAAATCGGTTGCAATAATTGCTAACTCGGCAAAGAAATATAATGTTAAATTTACCTTTCTTGGCAAATTGCGGCGACAGTTTTCAGCCAAGTCATACCCTGTTACAGTACCTAGTTTAACACAAAGGCATTGCAAGAGAACGGCAAATATATTAGATATGAAAATGGAGAATAATAATTGATATTTGTATTGTGCACCGCCCGAGACACTTGTTGAATAGTTACCTGGGTCCATGTAGGCAACACTGACCATGATACCAGGACCAATAAATTTAACAAATTTTTGAATAATCTCTATAGTACGAGTCATATTTTGAGTTTGAGTGTATTATTCTATCTTTTTTTGAACCCCTATCTATCGTGTGATAACCGTATATTTAAAGCTAATATCTAAGTCTAAAGGTATTAATATATTTTATTTCCCTCCTTTCGATACCTAATGTAGAGGAAGAGAAAACGCACTTGTAATAATCTTTAATGTAGTTGTTTATAGAGCAAAAATAGCTAAAACGTTATGAAAAACCTTGATGTTACTTATTAAAATCACGATGTAAAATTAATAACAGGATACCTGATAAATTACACCCTCTGTTTAATTATGTCTTGAAGGTTTTATTACCTTCTATTTTTAGTTTTATATAACCTTTTTATATTGTTTGGGATTTCTTTTAAGTAATAAACGAATCATCAAATTTACACCATCGAAAAGTCAATAAAATTATCACTGGCATTATTTTGGACTGCCGGATAATCAAGTCTGGTTCAAGGTGCGATGAATTTAGATATTTACAAAGCGATGTTTACGTAGAAAGCTTTGAGAAAATGTCAGAATTACAATTGGTGAATTAGGGCGTTCTGGACAATAAGAGTTAGGGCAACTCCCTCTAAGAAGTTGAATTTTGTCAAAAGAAGAATATATTATATAGGGTTAAAAATCAGTGCGCGTACATTGCGCTTGATGTTGTGAAAATTATTTTTTTATTCTAAAATCTTATAGGGTTGCGTTAAAGATTAGTTAGGGCTATATATCTTTAAAACACTAATTTGAACTTTGCCTTTGAATCCAATTTAGGGCTTTACAATTTTAGATTTTAGACAATCTTTATTATGGGGTGCGACTGTGTGGGTTTTCAAGTTTATACGCAAATATGGTTACCTCGGTAACAAATTTACCAATTGATTTTCGGTTTTGAACTATCGAAGCTCGCATATAACCGATAATGGGTATATATATTGTCATAAGTACGTATCTGTTCATATATATGCATATACATATATGTAACATGTCTACACCAAGGTATTGACTGCAAATATAGTGCGAGACCATAGAAATCTTAGAACAGTCTGTTACTAGGATGCCATTTGCTAGGGTTCTTCTTTAAACAGGTACCAGCCATTTTCTGTTTCATTAAAAGAGCAATTCTTTTCGTTATCAAGATTTCCAAATAATTTTAAAAGAGCATGCTTTAAGGGCTTCGATGGTTCTTTATCTATGTTAGAACTGGGTGATATATATTTTTCATCTTCTGATACATAATCATTTGGGTTTTCGTAATATACATCAATCGAGTAACTGTTTGTATATTCCGAAAACATAGTTAAATTCCTTTTGTATGTGGAGTTGGTTCTCCTTTCGTCTTTATTCTTTGTATCCTGTTTTTGTGTTAAAACTTGTTTTCCATTGTTTTGAAAGTTAAGTAATTGTCTTTCTGTGTCTTTTGAAATCTTACGTTTCTTTATTTGCAATTCTTCAAAATTAATTCTCTTATTGCTCTGGCTTTCTTCCACCGGTAGTTTAGCACCTATTGTGTCATTTTTATTCTTGGCATCTATCACATTTCTTGTACTACAAACTTCGTTATAAGTTCCACTGGTTTTGTTTTTGTTTTTGGTTAAATTCCTCATCTTTGTGATCATAAATGGGTTAGACACAGATGTATCTTTGGATAGTTGCAGATCTTCATCATTAAAGTTAGTTTCTTGATAATTATAAGTTAAAGACGAAGGGATATCACAGGAGTTTTCTAATCGTTCCTGACTTTTTGGGGCCTCGTTCACTAAGAGATTATGTGTCCAATTCCCATCCTCAGAAACCATAGATCCAGTTGTAATATTTCTTTTACTCTCACGCCGTATATTATTAACCATCTTACCTTTATCGTCTCCTACATCATCAGTAATATAAACAAACCCTCTATAATTGGAGTCATTATTAGTAATTCTGTTATGCCCATTCTCAGGTCGTAGTTGGTTCTCTTCAGAGTCATGGTCATGATCAGTTACAAACAGTTGGGGTGTGATAGTCTCATTTGCTAAAGTTGTATTATCTTCTACAATACCATCGTCATCATCATCATCGTCATCACCATCATATATATGTTCAACCACCTTATTATTAGTTCCTGCTTCAAAATCTTGAACTATCTTTTCTACTTGGCTTTCATTCGGACAATCATCGAAAACATTTGTACTATTCACCGCAGATTGCTCGTTGCTTTGGGAAGTTTTCTTCTCTTCTAGATTCAATTCATCTACCAATATCTCCTCGATACACTTCTGTATACTCTCGATCACAGATGTCTGGTCTTTTATGATTACATCATTTTTGGCTGGTTCGATATTAATGTCAATTAATTTCATATCACAATCTATATTAATATACCATACAGGTGGATCTAATAGCTGGAATTTTCTATACAGAGAGCTTAGTGCTTTATTAATAGATTTCCCTAATACCAAATCAAGTGACATTGCTCTTCTATTAATAGAGATAAACTTGGCAGACTTTTTCACATTAACCACATCCGACTCAGGTCGCATCCGTGGAATAATTAATTCCAACTGAATATGTCTGTTAACAACAAGGCTTTCTACCGTGATGAAATTCAAATCTGTTGGTTTTCTCAATTTTGCTATTAAAGAAAGAACTCTTACTCGTGAAAGCTTTGTATCAAATGACTGTTGCAGCTGCTTCTTTGATATGCTTCGATTTTTGTTTATAGAAACTAATGAAAAATTAAATCTGATATTTTTAAAATCTAAAGAATAATGATTCACCAAGTGTTTAATTTCATCTATACTTCGTTTGGGTTTTGAGGACATTTCAATATTACGAACACGCAGTCCGCCAAGTAATTTATTGATAGTTACTGTAGTACCTTTTGGATTTGATGCTTTCGCTTTTGAACTTTCTTTTATTGAACCATCTTTGTTTAAGAACCATTTCGAAGCAATTTTTTCTTCTTCTGTCCTAGTAATAACCTGCATAGAACCCTTCTCTGTGCTCAGATTTGCTAACATAAATAAAGCCTCTCCTCTAAAACCCATGGAACTCAAATTTGACATGTCTTCTAAACCCACTAACTTCGAAGTCGTATGATCTAAGCACATCAGAGATCTATCAGATTCCATCACACCTAAGCCATCATCTCGAACACTAATGTATTCACAACCACCTGTCTTGGAATCCATATCTATAAAAATATTTTTGGCTCCTGAGTCGATACTATTGTCAACAAGTTCTTTTACCGCTGATGTGGGACTGTGAATAAACGAACTAGAGACAATTTTCCATTGTGAACTAGTAAGTATATCATGTATTGACATTCTGCGCAACAGAATAATTCAAGATCTTATTTTTAACAACTGTTTTAATTGTTCTTTTCGTGCTTTGGTAATTAATTCTGAAATATTCACTATGTTAACTATGTTAACTAACCTATTTTCATTAATGTTAGCAGACTAAGAAATATGCCAAAAACAGAGACTAAACTTTTAAAAAGTTAAATGGACGCGACCGGAATCGAACCGATGACCTCTTCCTTGCAAGGGAAGCGCGCTACCAACTGCGCCACGTGCCCAAAGATTAAAATTTTGATGTTGCCGTGGATTGTGTTGTTTAATGTATTATATTTATTAAAATTCTACAGCTTTTGATGTATTTAAACTCTAATAGTTGGATAATGTATATTGTAATATGTAAATCTTGTTTATAAAAAAAATTAGCCAGTAAAAGAGAATTCGGTTGAAAAGTTGTCTGAAATAATGTTTGTTGTTCTTTGGAACACTCGATTGAATCAGAATTGATTAAAGATTCTTGGTTTTTGATCATATCGTTCAGAGGCATACGCACTTCTAGAAGATTGATTCTTAGTTGAAGGCATCATTATTGATTAGTGTATGTCGAAGTAAATTTAGGTTAGAAGAGGATGTAAATATCTTTTACTACTTGTAATCTTTGTATAAAAGTTCGGTTTATTATGAAATAATAATTATGTAAAATAAATAAATAAATAAATTAATTAAGAATCAATATCAATCAGATTGTATACTTGAAGTATTGGTCTATTTATACGTCTCTGGGAAGTGAAGTAAGGTGTGAAAAATTTTCACATCGTCGATAAGTTATTCTATTCTCGTTGACCATCATCTGTGACCATTATAAGATAATTGTTTGTAGTCAAACATTGACTTCCTTATATGAACACTCGTGTCGTTCATAACTTTCTATATGCTATTGTTTTATTTCCGTGTTTCGTGTTCAATCGCGTTCGTGGTTGTTAGTAACCCTCGTATTAAACTTGATATCCTATAAACCACCCATATTATATTCATAGTACCATATAATCTTTATCTCAGCACATATTGAATGATATATCTAAGTTATCTTACTCTATATAAATTCTTAAATAGTTCTCAATACACTTTATCATCGAATATACAAGAGCATTAATAATATATAATGTATACTTATCATTTCGATTGATGCCATTTCATATAACAGTTGTTTGGAATGGGATACCTACTTTATTATCTGCTGAGACGGAGATTATATGGTATTATAAATATAATATGGGTAGTTTATAAGATATCAGGTTTAATATAATGGTTACTAACTACCACGAACGCAATAGAAAACTAAACACAAAAATAAACAATTACAAAGAAAAAGTTATGAACGACACGAACGTTTCTTTAAGTTCAATAATGTTTAATTTCAAGCAATTAACTTATAATAACCACAGATGATGGTCAACAAGGATAGTCTAACTTATCGACGATGTGAAAAATCTTCACACCTTACTTCACTTCCCAGAGACGTATAAATAGACCAATACTTCAAGTATACAATCTGATTGATATTGATTCTTAATTAATTAATTTATTTATTTATTTTACATAATCATTTATGTCTGAAAAAAAAAGAGTTTCTAATTTGCCAATGCATTAATTTATTGATATTTTTATTATGTCAGTATTATTCGTGAAAAGTGACGATACGTATCTGCCATCATCAATGTGATTTGTCATCTAATAGATAGCAACTGGTATTAAATATGTGTTTTATTCCAAATGTTTGTAGTTTGTTTTCCTAGAAAGATTAGAAATATTCACTATTAATATTTATATAAATATTTTTGAACTTTTGAATCATAATATATATTACCATAAAAAGTGATCCAGAATGTCACGTAAATGTATTATTGTCACTATAATATCTTTGTATGTAAAAGATATATAAATCAAGAGATATGTAAAACCCACTTAAAACAGCACCTTAAGAATCAAATAAAAGATATTTTGCATTGAAGATTTCTATTTCCCCATTCTCTAATGGAATTCAAAATCAAGAAGGAATATAGATGAATAATTTAATCAAAACCAAATGTTATAGCAAATATACGTCAAAATAATTTAAAGTACTAATGATGAAATTTGTAGATTAGAGTAACATTGAAGTTCCTACTATATAAAAATATATATATAAAGGTGTGTATTTAAATTTTCATAAAAAACATGGCCTAGGACTCTATTCTGTTGATTCATTGTTTATTTTAATATTTTATTCATGAATATACAAATACGTAAAGGAATATACCAAAAGATAAATTAATTTAATTTTCAGGAAGGTTACTGCCTTATTTGGATCTGATATCACCGGCAAATATACCCTTTTCTCTTTGTTCATCCCATTTTTCAACCCAATCGACTGGACATAGAGATGAATACGTTCTCCAGAACACCTTGCATGGAGCAAATTCTTCACCCTTGATATTCACACACTTGTGGTAATCCACATATGCCTGCCAGCAATGCTTTGTTTGGTTTTGTTGTGGGAATCTGGCATCGAAACCAACGGTATGTAATGGGTTTTCTTGGTTTGTTTCTTGTGGTTGTGCTTGTTCACTCATTGTGGTTCAATTTTTATATACGGGATGTATAAGTAGTAGATTATTTGCTATATATGGCCTCATGTTGTAAAGTACAAAAGAAGACGCTTACATAAAGGACAAAGGTAAATGGAAATTCATTTATTTATTATATACTGCTAATACTCCCCGTTTTTGTTTCTTATGGCCGCACTTTTCGGACGAACTTGTCGGTCTGAAAAAATAAACAGTTGAGAGTTTTCGCCGAGGGACGTTGCGCAATATGATTGGTCTGGCACAAAAATACCGAGAGTTCTTTAAACTTTCGTACATCTTCATATAAACAGAATCATATATAACGAATATCAAAACATCTCCAACGCTTTACTAACTAGATCTGTCTTATTTTCTTTGTCCAATTGTTTTAATAGTCTTATTAATTGAAAGCACATATCCCAAACATCAGCTGCCTTATCAGAGTCTTCTGTGTTGATTGCACTGTCCACCAAAATTTTTAGGATACGAAGCATCAACTCTTCATCATTTAGTATTTTTGGAATGGCTATATCTTGGACTGACGACTGTGTAGGTGAGTTTTCTTTTCTAATATCATCTGTTCTGTTTTTTTCATTCTTTAAATCATTTATCATCTCTTGTTCATCATAATTCAGAAATACTAATAGCAGTACACCTAGCATTTTAGCCTCATTTCCATCTATACAAAATGCTAGCAGGTCTCTTGGAGTCATCTTCAAACTTGTAAACAGTATATTCCAATGCTTGATTTCAATCTTTCTTAAACAATTACTCACAATCTCGAGCATGTCGCTATGGGGGTTGAGTAAAGAAGATTCCTTTGGCGTATGGCAGATCTTAACTAGATCTAATATATTTGTCAAATCTTCATTCTCTAATATCTTCAACGATAAAATTTTCTCAAGCGCAAACTTGTAATGTTTCAAGGAATAATATTCATCAGTGATTTCTTCCACTTCAATGCCTTCGTCTAGTCTTGCTAATATTAACTTATCTAAATAAATCTCATGTTTTACTACTAATTTCGAAAAGTCTTTATTAAATATGCAATGCAAGGAGTGGGTTGTTGCAGATTCTGGTGATACAGATACAGGATAGAGGTCTTCTATTCCAAAAGAAAGGAATGCATCTTTATCTTTCCATAGATCATCTAATCTAAACATTAAAAATTTGTTTCTTTGAACTAAAAATATATCGTCTTTTAACACATCAACGATTCTCTCAATATCACGAAGTAAACTAACGGTCTGCCAATTCTCATCATTTGTCTTGGAAATTTTAAACATCTCATCTCCAGAATATACCAAAAGACCATCTTTAAAATTAGAAATCCATTTTATATTCTTTAAGAAGAAATGATCTATAATATTTACTTTTGAAAATTCATGGAATTTTCTAACAATACTGGCACCACTGATATCAATGGTGGATATCGCATCAAGCGTGCGTAATCCGGAATCTGTCACTAAGATGACTTCACCTGACTTGTAAAATGTTTCTGTTGTTTTGTTAGTTTGTTCATCTTCCTTATGTTTTACCTTCAGTACTTTAAATTTGTGTAATGTATTAATAAATATGTTTAGTACAGTAACGGACTCAGGGATATGGTATTCCCAAATTACATAATCTGTAAAGCTCTTCGTTTCTTTATCGGTTTCTTGTAATGGAATCCTAGCACACATAATAATACGAGTGTCATCCTCTGCCTTAATATGGCACACTAAGTACGAGTTTCCTAGCCACTGCATATCAAGTATTACCAAGTCAGGAAAAACGTACCAGAATTCTGTTTCCATGTTTTGGATTAGTAAGAGTTCTTTATTTGCAATATAAACAGCTAGTAATTTCAAATTTTCATTGACACAAATACCTGGAACATAATTATTGTATGTCTTGGTTGGTAATTTTATAATGGGAAAAATATCATTTGTCAAAGGAGAATCACCTAATGGGGAATATAAGAGTATGCAGTTGTTATCATTATTATAGACTATGTGGACCTTGGGTGCACGGAAATTTGTAGAAGAAATCTTTGAAGATTCCCAAAATGCCCAATGCTGATATTCGCCTGTCTTTGAAACAGCAACTAAATGCTTATCCGAGTATGCAAAATCTGTGTAATCAAATAATGGGAAACTTTTTTTATCGTCTTGATCATAATCTGTTGAAAATAAAGGATTACCATATTTCGTATATATATGGAGTGTATTCTTCGTACTTACTACCATAATTAATTTATCATTCAACGGTTTGCATATTTTGATATTTATTGGCAATTTCTGTTCGTAATCGATCTGTTTTGAATTCACATTAAAATACAACGTTTTATTGCTAAATGCTAGAAGTATACTATTGTCAAAACTAAAACAGTTAATCAACATATCTTTTTCCTGTAGTTGAATCTCCGTGGTTTTTGAGTCGACGATATCAACTAAATGGATTGATAATGCCATCGACCCTTCATCTTGACTAATGACTGTAAATGTACTGCCACAAACACAAATTCTTTTACCGTTGGACATTTCTATTAAGGAGCTTTTCTTCAATTTAAAGTCTATAAGGTTTAATAACTGTAATCCATGAGGGGATAAAACAACTAAGTTTTCCTCGTACCTTCCATCTCCGATATTATTAAACTTTTTGAACCCTAAAATATCCAAGATTTCAAAATCAAACTTTAATACTACTCTCAATCTCAATTCCAATTTCTTTACAGGCAGTTCATGTTCAACTTCTCCATGATCTCTGCCTAATAACTGTCTTAATAATCCTTTTTCTTTCGTCACTGCGTACCCATTTTGAATAACTTTTGTGCTTTTATTTTTCTCAAATACGGTTAGAGTATCGTCATCTTCGTCATTTCCATTATATTCATCATCCATTGTAGCTTCAAAATCTCCTTGGCTAACCGTAGCAATACCAAAATCCTTGAAAATTTCAAATTCTGTAGCATTCTTCAATACTTGATACGTCAATAAATAATGATCTTCAGTTTCAACATAAAATACGATCTTACCTTGAGACCAAGCTCCATAATCGCACTCTTGTTTTGTTATTAGTCCCTCTATTGGATCTCTGAATGGGAGGGATCCAGTAAGATGCTTATTTACACCAAATTCCTGAAGAGACTCTGCACTCCTCTCATGGGCCGATACTAATGCAAAAGGTTTATAATTGTAAACCAAGACTCTGGCCGGGGTAAGCATTACCAGAATGTTTGATTGGATTAAAGGAACTGTCTGGATAATTACATTGTCATTTATATCCAGGGTGTCCGGAAGTTTTAGAGAACGGGGTGGGATTTTGGAGCATTGAGGTGGTGTTAGTGGCCATATATCCATTATTAATGCGATTGGTTCTCTATTGTTGAGTATTCCTCTTTCGTACTATTATTTCTTTTGTTTTTGGTGTTCTACACCTACTTTAACTTTAGTTTTCCTTAACTTTATAGTAAATTGTTTATCGCGGTGTGCTTTACGAAATCATTAAAAGTTCTATCTGTTAACTATATCGTGTCAATAAATCAATATGTGCTATGAATAAAAATAAGTATAAAATATTTTATTAAATAAAAGTGTCCAAGTATAAAGTGTGTTATAAATAATATAAAAGAAGGTTTTAAAATATGTTTCGGTTTCATTATAAAACGAACCCGATAAAAGCAATGATTGCAGCGGGTGTAATGACGTGAAGATTATTACCTGCATTGTGAGTACGAGACGAGGCTGAATTCGCCGCCGTTGATTGTAAGGATCTTAGAGCGGTGGTTGTTAACTCTTCAATAGAAGTGGTATTCCTCTTTGTTGAAAGTGTAGATGAGGTATCATTTCTGATGGAAATGATAGATGATGTAACAACGCTGGAAGAACGAGATTGGCTAGAGGTCTCAGTAGTTGTAACAATTGATCTGACCTCAGAAGTTAGAAAATCTTCTGGTAAGAGTAAAGTTGAAATAGACGCATCAGAAAGCAAGGATGAGTACCATGGGAAATTAGTAATAAATGTTTGAAATTGCGTAAAGGGGAACGTGCTAATAATATCAGCTTCCAAATCGACATCAGTTGCTAGCATAGCTAGATGATAATAATAGTCAGCAACATTTTGGGGTAAAGTGACATGATTATGAATCATATAGGAAGTGTATGCTGGAAAATTAATATTGAAGTCATCAAGAAAAGCGATAAAAAAGTTAATATCAGCATCAGCGGCCTTGGATCTTGCTAATAGATTAGCATTAGCAGTGTTAGTTGATGTAGGTTTAAACGAAGTTATTGTATTAGTGTCTATTTTAGCTGAGGAACCGATGACAAATTGAAAGGAATATAAAAATAATTGTAAAGTAATGAAGGGGACTAGCATATTGTTGATAATTAGAGCCGTTCTGTGAATTAACCAATACTGGATATATGTGTTTAAGTTAGTAGTATACTATCTTCTATACTTTGGTATTTTGAACTGAAGCAAACTGGAAACATATTGTATTAAAAAGAGAAATGTTAAATTTCTAGAGAAAAAATTTTAAACTAAAAAGTTTCGAAAGTAACATATATAAAACCAATTTTTCAGTATATATTAATTTTAAAGTACTAATTTAAAATAAATGATAATTACACAATTTCCTATTTAGGCCCTCAATGGGGAGATGAGGTTCATTAAAACTGTCGAAATTTCAGGCCGAATCTTAGATCCGAAGAGAAAAAAATCTTAATACTGGTTTATTATTTATTATTCGATATATGATTATTATATGATTATTATATGACCGTATATTTTAAAATATAATGAGGGGATTATGAGATTATATGGTGTGAATGGTTATGATAATGATGATAATAATAACAAAAATAATATTCAGTAATGAATAATTTTCAAATATAAGCAAGAATAACTAAACTAAAAGAGAATAATGAGTCCCAATACACTTCCAGCTAAGGCAAGTGGAATTTTCATGGAAGGAGATCCTCCTGATACTGAGTCTGCCTTGTGATGTGATGAATTTCGTAATGATTGTGTCGTTGATGCTGATGAAGTTGATGCTTTAGAAGATATTTTTGAAGATGCAGATGTTATTAGTGTAGAGGAACTGTTTTTTGTATATGAGGTTGGTTTAGTTTTAGTAGTGGAAGTACTGTTATACTCTTTATGGTATATGTCTATGAGAGATATAGTTGAGTGTGTTATATTAGCAGGTAATACTGATGCAATTGGTTGAGGTGAGGTGAGCAAGTTAGAATAGCTTGACCCTGGTATTAATGGTAAAAAATCTGATGATTTTAAAGCAGATTTAGTTTCCACGGTAGCCGATACTTGAGTATAATAGCTTGATACTTTATCTTTTGTAGTAGTAGATGGTGTATCATTTGTCTTTTCATCTGTATATGGGGTGTATGTGGATTGCATTGATGATGGAAGATGAAGTATTTGTGATTCCAATACTGGCGGTATAGACTGAAATTCTTCAGAAAATGTGCTGCAATCCGAATCAATTAGAATGCTAAAATCATCCGCTACTGAAAAAGTAGAAAGTAGCAAAAAAAGGGAAATAAATGATATATAAAAGTTCATGATTAATGTATTATTGTATGTTTCTAAAGTTTTGTTTTTGGTATGATATGATATATTTTATGTGTAAATAAAATAGTGAATTGTTTTTTGCTATCAAAAATAGATATAGCATGAATGGGACTAACAAGACACAAAGTGATCAATTGAGGTCCTGGGGTTTAAAGATAATTAGTTCTTATATAAGCGATGGCTACCATAGCCTGTATTGATAAATCAGATCTGACGATCCAACAAGAGGAAGCCCAACATATCCTGAGAAATTTTCTCTCTCTTAACAAACCCATGAAGCATTCTAAAATAACCAGTTACATTCACAGTAATTAAGTTTCAAGTACAATACCCACTAGAAGAGATGGAAATGACGTTTGTTTGAAATTGTAAACAACTTTATAGTTTGAAGCGGCTTTTCTTTAAACCGTGCGTCCATTCCTGTGAAACTTCCTAGTACGCTCATCCCATTTCTCGAGGTTTCATATTGCATTCCTGGTTGTTTTTTCCCACTAGTCGAATAAGATTTATACGCGAAATTCACTGTATCTCTGGAAACCGGAAAAATTGGCAAACAAAGTACCAAAACAAACACAACAACAAACTAAAACAAACAGGATGAAACAGAAAGGAACTGACGGAGAGAAGAGAAGACATCTTATCTTGAATGTTTTCATTTTCATTTTCATGTTCATTTTTTTATTGCCTATGTTGTCTGAGATGTTTTTAAAGGGAGTTTATCGTTCATTGAGAATATTTAGAGTCTAGTTTTGGTGTCACTCATGTTTCAACAATAGAATTTGTTGTTTTTTTTCACAAAGTGGAAAGTCAAGTCAAGTCAAATTGTGTATTGTCTCACTTTATACGCGAATTCGAGTCTAGATGAGTATATTGTGATTCCGTTCCTTGTAACGCCTACTGCTGTAAAAGGTATTCTTTGAGCGTGTTTAATCAATCATAAGATAGACTATAGTGAGCTTATGCGCAATGATATTTGTGTTAAATTGGAACGAGTCATTGAACAATGCGAGAAATGGGCTGAGGTACGCGATCATGATGTTTCAGACACAATACAATATGTTGTCACTATCAATTAAATATAGGTGATACACAACTTTTATTTTTGAAAATGTATATATGTAAATGAATCATAGTAAAGGATATAATTAACAATACCGTGTCTTATGTATCATCATCACATTAATCTGGATCATTTGATTATTTTGTATTTTTTCGCGAAATATGCAATCAACACATTCTGCATATATATGTAGCAGTGACCAACGATGGCAAGGGCAGGCAAGAATTATATTTTGACGTACCTGAAGTTACAAAGTCATGTTACTAAAACTACACTTTAAGTAGAATTTATAAATAGTATTTAATCATTACATGTTTCGCAAATAAATTCTTGTATACATGCTGAAACGAAGTTCGTTACCTTAGTAATAAAACAGGTAAATAAATACACCCTGAATCAATCTACTATTGGATGGGAACAGAGATATTCAAAAACAGAATGGCCTTGGAAAATCAGCCACTTACAAATTAGTGAGTTGTTTAAAATAACGGACAATATAATAGTTTCGTATAACATTATGAGAAAGATATGGGAAATGGTATCTAGCAACAGTGCACGCTAGTTAGTAAAACCGTTGGACCTATTGATTCCCATAAGAGAAAAAACCCTTTTCCCAATCATCATCATCATCATCATCTTATCGTTGAAAAACAAAATCACATCACACCATGCACAACAGTATAGTAATCTAATGCACTGTAATGCACTGCACACGGTGGGATGAGTATCGATCGATCAC
>JAJLYB010000003.1:168287-204247 GCA_030674245.1 Jamesozyma piceae
GTCTGAACCTGTTTCCCTTCCCCCCCCCCCCTTTCCCCATTAAGCCGGAAAAGAAAACTGCATATCTTTCTTTCTGTGAAAATGATAATAGGCGTTACTAATGACATATATAAAAGAACAAAGATGAAGCACCTTTAAATTCAAATCATACTCCTTCCATTCGATATTATCAAGCAAGCGAGTATTACAAACAAGCAAACAAACAAATAAATAAATAATATATAACAAAATGGTTAAAGTTACTGTTTTAGGTGCATCTGGTGGTGTCGGCCAACCACTTTCCCTTTTCCTAAAATTGTCCCCATATATCTCCAATCTAGCCCTATACGATATCCGTGATCCAATCGGTTTTGTCACAGACTTGTCTCACAT
Source organism: Jamesozyma piceae (assembly GCA_030674245.1). Lineage (NCBI taxonomy): Eukaryota > Fungi > Ascomycota > Saccharomycetes > Saccharomycetales > Saccharomycetaceae > Jamesozyma > Jamesozyma piceae. The sequence continues at coordinate 168,660 of JAJLYB010000003.1, forward strand.
TAATACTAACGTCGAATGTCAATCATATGCCAAAGATCAGTTAGATGAGGCACTAAGAGGTTCAAAGATAGTCTTGATACCTGCTGGTATGCCAAGAAAACCGGGTATGGCTAGAGATGATCTATTCAAGATTAATGCCGGTGTGATAAGATCATTATGTGTTTCAATTGGGCATATCTGTCCTAACGCTATCGTTCTGATCATTTCTAACCCTGTCAATTCGTTGGTCCCTGTTGCAGTCGAAACTTTCAAGAGATTAGGAACTTTTGATGCTGGTAAAGTGATGGGTATAACAACATTGGATTTAGTTCGTGCAGAAACCTTCTTGGGCGAATTTTTGAACGATATCAAGAAGAATGTTACCATGACAAGACAGTATGATAAGAAACAAATGGGTAAGTATGTCAGTGTCATTGGTGGCCACTCAGGTTTGACAATTATTCCTGTTGTATTGGAGAAACCTTTAGTTTATACTCTTGATAAAAAATATGAAGATTTTGTCCATAAAGTACAATTCGGTGGTGATGAAGTCGTTAAAGCCAAGAATGATTTAGGTTCAGCTACTTATTCAATGGCATATGCTGGGTACCAATTCACTGAAGAGATATTGAAGAGCATTCATAAGATCGACAATGGTGTGAAAAACTATATTCCTACTTATGTCTACTTGCCAGGTTTAGAAAATGGTGATAAAGTTCAACAGAAACTAGGTGTCGAAAATTTGGAATATTTCTCTATCCCAGTCAAATTATCCAATGGGTTCATCGTTGGTGTCGATGATACTATCTTAGCTAAATTATCTCCAAAGGAAAAAGAAATGACGGCTATTGCTGTTAAGGAATTATTAAATAATATTCAAAAAGGGAAGAAGTTTGTCAATAATACTTCAAAGTTATAAGGATTTTTGACTAATTCAAGTCTCCCATCTATTCATCCATCCATCCATCCATCCATACATACATACATACATAAATAAATTCTTTTGTTTTTATTAATACATTTATTTTGGTGTATATGTTTACATATATTCTTTCAATTAGTGTACCGTTATGTGTGTATTTATTAATCAACGTCGTATTATTTTTACCTTGACAGACTGAACTACATCGCATCATTTAACGATATGTTCATAATGTGCGTTGTTTCCCTCTTAAACATTTTTATTCCACCTTATGTTAATGCATTTTTATTCCTCAGAGTGAAATAATTAGTCTCCCGTTTAAAAGTGGGGTGCGGGATATTCAGTGTGATAATCAATACAAGAAAATTAAAAATACGGGGAAGGAAATAATTATGCATGTGGAGAGAGTAGCGACAAGCAGCCAGATGATAGAGAAGTAAGACTCTTAAGTAATTTATACCTTTGATGTATTTCTAAGTTCTTATATGTTTGTGGATGGATCTAAACTATTTTGGTTATTTATCTTCGAAATATTAATTTTCTATTATAAAGGAATCTAACCAATTAGAAGAATTTCACAATAGTGAAAATATACCGTAATTGGGAACAATAGCAGTTATAGGCAACCATTAATAAATCTGAAATTTTATATAATTTAAAAAAAGTACGAAACTAATATTAAAAAGAAGAATACATTTTTTTTTGGGATTGTAAATTGTTGTAATTGTTATAATTGATATTCCAAACAATAAAAGAGAATATACTTATTATAAGATTAAGGCGGTATTGGAACGCGTTAATTTTCAGGTCGATATAGCAATTATGAGTGCTGTTCTCAAAAAATTGAATATATTTGCATTTAACCCAATCCGTAATGACAATAGAGATAAAGATTCTACACTTAAGCAAGCTGGTAATGACATCGTTTATGAAATACAAAGGAAAAAGGGATCTGGTACACATGATTCCAAACTGAACAAGAGTAAATTAGATGCTTATTATAAAGACAAGATTATGTATAAAGAATGTAATAAATCACCCAGCAACCAAATTGAATATGCCAACTGTATAGATCGGCTGATTACTTTAAAACTGAAAGATCAAATAATATCTGACGACACTAATGATGGCATTGAGAATTCAGACAAGATTGATAATGGTAATGATGATGGTATTATGTCTTTATCAGATTTGGTAGCGGAGAGGCCTCAGTTGAACTATGGCACATCGAAATATTATAATTGCAATAAATTGAATAATATGGTTGATTCGGATACGGTGAATTTGAATATATCAAATAGTAATATATTAATAGCTACCACTAGTACACAGCAAGTTAAGGATCAGAGTAAAATTGAAGGTATTAGTCAGGTGAAGAGAAAAAGCAAAAGATTGAATGACGATAGAATTGCTAAAATGATTAATTTCGATAATCAATATACCCAAGAGAAAACAGATGCTTTCATACGTTTCAGAGCATTGAAAATGAAAATTTGTATGTATAACCTTTTCAAATACTAACTAAACTTATTGTTACCATTATTATTGATATTATATTGTAGAACTGGTGTTCTGTGTGGCCAGCCAATAAAACCTAAAGGGGCAGTATTAGTAAGTTACATAGATATAATTGGATAATGTTTCTTCTATTCCATGCAACTGAGTAACACAGTGGTGCCCACTATAGTGAGCAGTCCCGACCCCCTCATTGGTCAAATATGTCCGCTTATCCGATTCCACTAAACTGGAACAAAATGATTTTATTTTTGTCCAACAATCGAAATGCGTCTTTCCCCCCGCAAAACAGTTTCCCGTACAAATTCATAAATAAGAAGGAGATAAAATCGAAACAAACAGAAAAGGGGAAGGAAGGAACTCAAGGATTTAAAGAAAACTATAGTCAATTCAATTTATACCTTCTTGAAATAATAACATAACATCAATTATTCAAGAGAATAAACTGAAATCATCAACCAATTAGATCTAATATCGAGAAACTTTTAACCGATTTTCAAAAGGTTAGCATAAAATCACATAGAAAAAGAATAGTCTAGCCTAAATTGTGTGTGAAACAAATAGCTCTGACTCAATTCATATAAATCCACTGAATTGACAAGATTGGCAAGATATTTATCATATCAGTATACAAGAGAATTCGAGCATTTAAGTATTTCTCTTAAAGTATAAACAAAAACCGTTTCTGTGCTCAAGGCTGATTGGTTTTACATTTTTGTAACATTGATTATTCGTTTTCCAACTCCAAGTTTTCTTTACATCGACACTTGAGAAACCAGAATAGATATTGTTAATCTTTTTCGACTGTATTTAAAATAGTAACTGTACCACAAAGGTAACAGACTCGTACAACCAAGAAAAAGCCACATTAACATTGTACTACTCCATTATAATTACATTCCACCGCCTACCGCATTAAGTTTTTGATTGACATTTTTAGAAAGGAAAAAACGAGGAAGGAAATTCAATTCAATTCAATACAAAAAAATTTATTTTGGAAACCAAAATAGGGGATTCATTCAATAATCATCAACTTCGATCTACCCTGAATCAAACTATTCTTCAAATTCATAAGAAGTAGATACACATTGTTGACTATAGTTTGTTGATAAAGTAAATTTCAACATATAACCGCTTTTAATCCCTTTGGTAAAGCATCAAGATCGTTGTTTTTTTTGCATTTACATAATTTTCCACCTGTATTCTAAATACATACATTCTATTCTTTAGTTGGGCAAAGAAATAAAACTACAAGCAAGAATACTGGGTTGGACTAAGCATTATACATTTATTGACCAATAATTATTTATGATTATTGCTTCCAACTGTCTTATATTCTTCCACTTCAACTACAATATACTATAATACTACAATATAATATAATATAATATTAAACAAATAAACATAAACCAGCTATGAATATCGAGTCATATACTAACAAAGAAATAGTGCATAAACAAGTTTATTATGGACACCCACAATCGGTATCAACCTCTTCTAACGAGAGTAACCCCTTGGAGCCAATACAAATTTCATTTCCTACGACAGAAGTTGTTGGCCATGGATCGTTTGGTGTCGTATTCACTACAAAAATAGAGGAAACAAACGAAATCGTGGCAATAAAAAAAGTCTTGCAAGATAAAAGGTTTAAAAATAGAGAGCTTGAGATAATGAAATTATTACAACATGATAATATAATAGACCTAAAGTACTTCTTTTATGAAAAAGATGACCAGGATGAAGTCTATCTAAATTTAATCTTGGATTATATGCCACAATCATTATACCAAAGGTTACGTCATTTTGTTCATCAGCGTTCATCGATGCCAAGACTAGAAATTAAATTTTATATGTATCAATTATTCAAATCATTAAATTATTTGCATAATCATGCAAATGTTTGTCATAGAGATATCAAGCCGCAAAATTTGTTAGTGGACCCTAATTCATGGTGCTTAAAGCTATGTGATTTTGGTAGCGCAAAGCAATTGAATCCAGCGGAACCCAATGTTTCATATATATGTTCGAGATATTATAGAGCACCAGAATTAATATTTGGTGCTACAAACTATACAAACCAAATCGATATTTGGTCAAGTGGCTGTGTCATGGCAGAATTATTATTAGGGCAGCCAATGTTTCCTGGTGAGAGTGGTATTGATCAATTAGTCGAAATTATTAAAATTTTGGGAACACCGACAAAGGATGAAATTTGTGCAATGAATCCAAATTATATGGAACATAAATTCCCACAGATTAAGCCAATACCATTAAACAGGGTATTTAAGAAAGAAGACGAATTAACAGTTGATTTTCTAACGAATGATTTAAAATATAATCCATTAGAAAGATTTAACGCTTTGCAATGCCTTTCTCATCCATATTTTGATGAATTAAGGTTTTCAACTGATAATAAAATTATTGAAATGAGCAATAATTTAAATCTAATGAAATTTAATGAAGATATCGAATTTGGTCATTTAGAAAATGAACAATTAAATGCTGTAAAAATAAAATTAAATATATAGGTATATGTTCATGCTCACTTTCACCCTCACTCACTCACTTACTCACCCACTCACTCACATACATATATATATATTTAAATAAATAAAAGATTAAATAATAATCATATGCAATAATTTTATAAAAAAAGATGTGCATGACAGCTAGTTTAAATGAAAATTAACGATATATTATCAATGCTATTGGCTCTTATTCAAATGTGCTATTTTGTGTTTACATTTTCTCGGAGTCCAACTAAATTGCATCAAAAAATCTTGTCTGTTTTTAGTTTTTCGTTGGTTTTCTATTCACTGCGTTTCACTTTCTCTAATGATTCCCTTAAATAGCAGAGTGGCAACATCTTGGTGCATCTTATGCATGTCACCCAATCTACATTGATTTGTAACAACTATTTAATTATTTTATGCTTTTCAGGAACAACACATTTCATTAATACCTTAAGGACTTTATGTATTGATTACACTGTACGTAATAAATGAACAAGACATATAGAGTTTAATTTCAATACTGTATACCGGTCTATAAGACTTTTCTGTGGCACTAGCGTAAGAGGGAGATTATGTAATGCTCTTATTGACTCTCCTATTCTGAGCATTCTTATCTTGTTGTATCTTTTCTCTTTATATATACGCATTATCATACATTCTACTATATTTAAAGTTCAAAAAAAGACTGTCAAAAGAAATTAAAACTCGACGCTTTTAAAGGCTCGAGAAAAGTAAAATAAGTATCATTAAAAGTGAAAAATACTGACAACGCTGTATAGAATATACAGGAAATTAATATTAGAAAGCAGCATAACAATAAAATTGAGAAAAATTATTGAAGCCCCCTTAAACCCAACATCATCATAACTAAAATAGATCAATGAAAACATACGTATAATGTCAACTTATACACAAATAAATAACCTCCCCCCGGAAATTACAATATCAGAGTACCTTTTCCATAGGTTAAATCAACTCAAAATAAAAACTATATTTGGTCTTCCAGGAGAGTTTAATATGCCACTCTTAGATAAATTATACAAAATGCCTTCGCTTCGATGGGCTGGTAATGCAAATGAGTTAAACGCTGCATATGCTGCAGACGGTTATTCGCGTCTAAAAAGATTGGCTTGTCTTATAACAACATTTGGAGTTGGTGAGTTATCCGCAATTAATGGTATTGCTGGTTCATTTGCTGAACATGTTGGAATTTTACATATTGTGGGGATGCCTCCAACAAGTGCCTGGACGAAACAATTACTACTGCATCATACGTTAGGTAATGGAGATTATAATGTCTTTTATAGGATGTCCAATGATGTTTCTTGCTATACCGGAATGATCATTGATTCAGACCTTTGTAGCCATGAGTTGGATAAATGTATTGAAATGGCATGGAATAAACAGAAGCCAGCTTATTTGGGAATACCTGTAAATCAGACAGATTTGAAAGTGGATTCGAAACGATTGAATATTCCATTGAAATTAGATACTGAAATTTTATCTACTAAAAATCATATCAGCAATCATTCGAATGATAACCATAGAATTGTAAATACTAAAGTTGGGTTTGATGGAGAGCAGTCTGGAGATGAGGATGACAAAGAATTGGATGAGAACAATATTAATAAACAGACAGAGGAAGAAGTAACAAATCTAATTTTAAAAAAGATATATTCTTGTCAAAATCCTGCGATTGTAGTAGATGCTTGTGTAATTAGACATGATTTGGTTAAAGAGACTAAGAAATTTTGTGAATTAACAAATTTCCCAGTATTTGTAACACCAATGGGTAAAGGTGCCATAGATGAAAATTTGGTAAATTTTTCAGGTGTTTTTATGGGATCTATATCATCTCCAGAAGTCAGAGAGGTAGTGGATTTTGCAGATTTTGTCATAGTTATCGGTGCCATATTATCAGAATTTAGCACTTCTGCTTTTCATTTTTCCTTTAAATCAAAAAATTGTGTGTTCCTGTTTTCAGATAATGCTAGATTCAAAAATTCAACTTATCCTGATATAAAAATAAAGCCTTTATTACAGAATATTTTACTCCATCTAATTGTGTCAAAGATTGGCTATAAATTAAAATATCCCCCAAAAATGGTTGTGCCGAAACATGAACTATCAAATGATCAACTACTTAGACAAGAATGGGTTTGGAATGAATTTTCAAATTGGTTTAAACCTGGTGATATTATTATTACCGAAATAGGTACATCTGCATTTGGGATCAATCAAATAAAATTTCCATCCGATACGAAGGGCATATCTCAGGCTCTATGGGGATCCTCAGGTTATGCTATTGGAGCATGTCTAGGTGCATCATTTGCTGCAGAAGAACTGGAACAAGAAGCTACATTAGATAATGATCAGAGTGCACACAACCTTTCTCATAGAGTAATATTATTTGTTGGTGATGGTGCTCTCCAAATCACAATGCAAGAAATATCAACAATGATTAAATGGCATCTAAAACCGTATATTTTTCTAATGAATAATCATGGTTATTCGATGGATAGATTCTTGCACCCTAGGGCAAATGCTATATATTATAACGTTCAACCCTGGAATTATTTGTCTATCTTACCATTATTTGGTGCTAAAGATTATGAAACTAGAAAAATTGTAACAATTGGAGATCTAAGAGATATGACAAGTGATACTGATTTTGCTCAAAATGATAAAATTAGAATGTTAGAAATTATGGTACCATCCATGGATGTACCTAAAGCACTTGTTGACAAATGGTTACGAGAAAAAGAAGATATCAATAAGATTCAGGAAAACCATATCAGCTCTTTGACAACTCCAAGTGAGCATAAAAGCACTAATGAGTCCACTCCAAAAGATTTTGAACCGGCTCATGCATTAAGGACAATTTATGATACTGAAGATATTCCCTCTATATAACAAGAAAGCAGGTTCTTTTTTAGGGCACTTTGGTGAAAGGTCTTGGTGAGTGTTTTTAAAAATGCCTACAATTGCCAGTCATAAAGTTTATATTCTTTTTCATTTCGGATATTGTATTAATATTATTCTACGCTATTATTATCATAATTGATTTTTTCGATATTTATTATTTTACGTATATATGGGCGCTAATTAGAGATTTTTATTTTTTTTATACTGACATCTAGTAAATAATTAGTATTATTTATTAGAGACATTTTGTATGCTTTAAATATATATGGTGTTCTGATTTTCTATAACTTGCATGAAATATTAATCACATATTACCTTTTTTCACTGTTGTTGTAAGTTCACATTGTTTTACACAGAAGACGTGTCACAAGCTATTACTTTCATAATTATCATAAAATATTTTAATCTTTACTATGAAACTATTTTGTTTATATATTTTTAGAAGAAATTTATTGTTTTGTTGATCGCTGTAAAAATTAAAAAATATAATTATTTAAAAAATACATACATATATTCTTAATAGAAAGCTTCAATAAATTTAAAAAGTATTTTTAAGTTTCATAATTTTTACTTATAACTTTAATAAATATATTAAACCATTAACTATTTTCTTGTAAAAAGCGTTATTAGCAATATTATATTTTATTAATTTATGGCTTTATTTTTTTATTTTTGGTTTCACTCAGAAAGTAACGCACACAGTTCCCCAGCATAGACAATTTACGGTTATTAAGCAGAAAATATCTATAATATATATACCACACAATTAGCAGCAGGCTGAAATCAGTATTGTTAACAATAATATATTAGCTAACCGACACTAGGTAAGTAACAATCAAATAGCTTTATTGAAGAAGACAAAATATTTTTTTATCGTGATTATATTATGTAGAGTTGATTAATACTATGTTTTTTTTTCCTTTTTGACTAGTATTAATACCAAAGGGTCTCTCTTACCTAGTGTAATACAGTATATGATCGCTATACACGAACATCGTTTAAAATGACCACGCACAACTTTGTTTCTCGAAACCGAAAAGTTTTCCACTTCTCGAATTTTGCTCGCGTATCGTCAAGGTATCTGAAATTGCAAGCGATTTAACCAGTAATACTAAATGAAGCTTCTAATTATAATTACTTGATAATACTTAAAATTGATAATTTAGAAAATCAAGAAAACAACAAGTACAATGTCCACTGAATCTGCTTTATCATACGCTGCTTTAATCTTAGCTGACGCTGATGTTGAAATTTCATCTGAAAAATTAGTCACTTTAACCAATGCTGCTAACGTTCCAGTTGAAGGTATCTGGGCTGATATCTTCGCCAAGGCTTTGGAAGGTCAAGACTTAAAACAATTATTAGTCAACTTTTCTGCTGGTTCTGCTGCTCCATCCGTTGGTGGTGCTTCTGGTTCTGCTGGTGCCGCCGGTGAAGAAGCTGCTGCTGAAGAAGAAGAAGAAGCTAAGGAAGAATCCGATGATGACATGGGTTTCGGTTTATTTGATTAAGAAGTGTAACAATATATTTTCCTTATGTTGTTTTAATTTTCTCTACATTTAATACATTTTATATAAATTAGTGCATACTTTAATATAATAAATAAGTCGTCATTCACTTTTATTCCAATGTTATTTTGGGTTAACCAAAAAGCCCTTCACTATGTGAAACTTATATACATACATACTCTTTGTATCTTATTAAGGAAGTGGTTATTTCAGATCTGCCCCTGATGAAACCACAATAAATTAAGTTTCATATATGCCAGAAGTAACTTGGAACAGCTAGTATAATTAAACATTTAGGGTTTAGTTAAAAACATATGGCGAGGGTCATACCTAGTTATGTTACCATATAGTGTAAGCTACTTCAATTTGAAATATTAAGGCTACTTCACATTCAATAATATAAACCCCCAGGACGTTCTTAATGGTAAATTACTTGTGAATAGATAATACAAGATGAAACCCAGTTTTCTATAGTAAAGAAGATGTAGAATTATAAGTGATAGCTTCCCATTATACAATGTACATAAAATATATATATTTAAAACAAAACAGAAGAATAATCTTGAAGTAAACTAATTTAAAGTCAATCAATCAATCTATTTCTTCTTTTCAGCTTCAGCTTCAGCCTTTTCTCTAGCTCTCTTTTCTCTAATACCCTTGTATCTCTTTTCAGATCTAGCTTCTCTTAAAGTTCTGTAAGCAGAGACACCGTTATCTTCAACAGCTCTAGTTTCAATAACGTTAACGTCTTGAACAATTGGGAAAGTGGCAGCAGCAGATAAGACTTGTTCGGTTTCTGGAACCTTACCGTTTCTTGGGAAGACAATGATCTTAGATTGGTATTCCTTTAATCTTTGGACGTTTTGTTCAAAGATTTCTTGGTTTCTGTTTTGACGTCTGTGGTCAACAGCAATACCAATTGTTCTAGCGTAAGCAGCAGTTAAACCAGCGGCTTTAACTTCAGTTAAGGTGAAACCTCTACCAGCTCTAACCTTTCTGTTGTATTTAACAGTTGGGGCTCTAACGACAGGTCTTAGTAAGTCTAATGGCCTTGGAGCAATCTTAGCGGCCTTGGCATCTCTGGCAGATCTTCTAGAGACCTTCTTACCGGCTTGGTCAAAGTGAACTTTGACACGTTCTTGCCAGTGCTTTCTGAAGTGGTTCTTTAAAAGTGGTAAATTCTTAGAAATAGCTATTCAAAAGTTATTAACTTGTTAGTAATTTGTTCATCGTTATTAAACAATATTAATATACTGTTTCAGGGTTTGATTATTATTATTATTATTACTATTATCTTTATTATACTGATGATGATGATGATGATAATGTAGTTTAACCTAAATACCTCCTGGATGCCCTAAGTAAATGCACATATTCTAATATTTACTTTATTGTTATTAAAGATTGGAATTTCTCCCCATGTTGAATTACGTATAAACTTAATTGACGGATGTTGTTGATCCAAGTATGGATTTTAAAATTTCATAGTAAAAGGTTACATCACTGTAAACAGGCTAATTCTAGTCCATTCTATTCCATATTATTATATTCAAAATTAATATATTCTTATTATCCAGGTCATTCTCAGCTATCATTCTTTCTGATTATTTTATCATAATTCATTTTAATAATAATCGTCCATATAGCGCCTATAACATACCCATTTTTGCTGTATACGGTCTTTATTAAGTTGAAGATCGAAATATCTATGTAGTGATTCTGATATATATTTGAAATATGTAGTATTTTCAAGAGTTTCATTGTTCCTTTCCAGCTATTGCTGACCTGACAATACTCTTGGTACATGCTTGTCCACTAAGGATCAGCAAAGGTTATTCGATATTGCCAAACACCGTGGAAAGCTTTCTCTCTCCTGAAGATTTACAGAGAGATGCTTACTGAAGTTGAACGGTGCCCTACTTTCCAGAAGAAATTTACCTCCCAAGGACGCAAAAACTAAAAACCGAATTTAAATTTGGAAGAACGAAAAATTTAAACATTATCTTTATCATTTATTGGATGTGTGGGTGCCAATAAATAATGTACAGATGGATTAGTCAAAATACAACATGTGACCAGCATCCGTACATTGAGTAAACGTGCAACACCCATGCACATGTGAAAAAATATTTTTTATTTTTTAATTTTTATCAAAAAGTTTGTTGCGTATCACGGGTATTTCCAGTTCAAACAGAGTCTGCTCCCGTTAATGTATGGGGACCCAGGAATTCTGTCTGAATTTTCGTCAAACTTTACTGCAAACAGTGTTGAGAGAGGAATAGCGAGTTTTACAGTACGGGGGAAACTACAGGAATAATGACTATATACAAGAGCGTATAGTAGAAGAGGCTTATAGTGTATTAAAACAACGATTTTAAAAAGACCTTGTAACGTTTCAAAAGTACTAAAATAACAAGAGATTAAGCACAAGATGTCCGCCGTCCCAAGTGTCCAAGTATGTTATTATGCTCATTAGATAGCTCTTTAGATGAACCAATATGAAAAATGCGAGAGAGGATATATAATTAAATTGATTGTTTTAATAAGAAATACCAAAGTTTTGATTAGTTATCAAAGAGAGGGGTATATTTGTTTGAATCACAATGGATGAATTGATATGCACTTTCCTAAGATCTTCTAATTGCAATATTTTTTTAAAAGGATATGAATATTTACATTTTTTGATGAACCTACATAACTACAAAATTATGGATTATTAAATATTAAACAAATTGTAGATTGAATTTATCACACTAATTCCTTTTAATTTAATATATTTTGAAAGGGGATACCTTAATAAAATATGGTGTTTCCTCAAGAAGTGAAGTACTCTCAAAGAGCAATACTCACATATCTATATATTCAATCTCGACTTTACCATACTACTGATTCGTCCTTTTCTAGGATTATCGTACTAACATAACATTTTAAATGTTACTCTTTGGATGTTAATATTTTATTTTATTTTTTATTTTAGACTTTTGGTAAGAAGAGATCAGCTACTGCTGTTGCCCACGTCAAGGCTGGTAAAGGTCTAATTAAGGTTAATGGTGCTCCAATCACCTTAGTCCAACCAGAAATCTTAAGATTCAAGGTCTATGAACCATTATTATTAGTTGGTTTAGACAAATTCGCCAACATTGACATCAGAGTTAGAGTCACTGGTGGTGGTCATGTCTCCCAAGTTTATGCTATTAGACAAGCTATTGCTAAAGGTTTAGTTGCCTACCATCAAAAATACGTTGACGAACAATCAAAGAACGAATTAAAGAAGGCTTTCATCTCTTACGACAGAACCTTATTAATTGCTGATTCTAGAAGAATGGAACCAAAGAAATTCGGTGGTAAGGGTGCTCGTTCCAGATACCAAAAATCTTACCGTTAAGGAGGAAAAATTTTGCAATTTTATATACTATATTTGTTTTTTTAACTTCTTTTCGTATTTGTGTTCAAACATTTTACTTAAATAAACTGTATATCTTATTATAATGGGGTAAAACGTTATTACTATTAAAATTGGTGCCTTTACATGCATGTCTGGTTTCTACAATGACAGTAAATTTACATCCTAGAGGTTAGACATCATAACACTATATATAGACACTCTAACAAGAGCATTGTTCTTAAATACATATATATAATATACGCCTATACATTCAATAAGTGTACGCGAATTTTAATTTCATTCCTAATTTATGCAATGTTTTCATTTAAACGCGCTGTTTTGCAGTACGCGTGAATTACTCAGGTAAATAATAACATAATTTATTGAAATAAATTATAACCAGGTCCAATCTTCTAATAAAATTAATTTAATAAACGAAATATCTGTAGCCAATAATTTAGATCCAGAGCTTTCTAATCAATATTTTGGTGAAGGATATTATTTAACCAATAGAACAATAATTATTCTAAATTCAGCGAAGTTAAAGCAGCGCTATTGTCCACTTATTACGAGGAAGAAAGATCGTTTTCAAGACTAAATCAGATATACTACCGGTTCACGTATATCTATCACCGGAACCATGAATAATAATAACAATTATAATAATGATAATAGCAGTGCTATTCTGAACAATAATAGCGTGAGACAGGCCAGTAATATACCTCCACAAGCTCCAGTGATAACACCAAATGTTATAACAGATAGGGAATTGACAAACGTATTAGCCTCTGCAAGAGGGTATATTAACAAAATGAGTTCTCTACAAGTAATGAGTCCGGTTGATAATTACAACCCAAACTTAAATAATTCAGATAATAATATTCTAAACCACCATTTTAACGAACCAACCCCGCAAAGTCACAAAAATTCCAATTCGAATAACTCAACTGAGAATGGCATCTTTAATAATAATCTAATAAATACGAATTCTAATGAGTACGTTAATGATGAAGAAACTAAGTTAGTGATAAATAGTTTAGTTACTTCATTAGAGAAATCAATAAACTACATTCAGCAGCTGAAATTTAAAAATATGATGTTAAACTCTAATAGCAATAATATTGAATCAAGACGCGAGGTTGAAGAGAACCTCCAGAAACAGGAGCATGAAAGAATTAAGACTCAATTATTATTGGACAAGCAAAGTTTAATGGAACAATTACATGTATCAAACGATAAAGTTAAAAAATATAAAAGTAGAATAGTAAATAAAAATAAAGAGATTAATAAGTTAGTAAAGCTATTACATGATAATTCGATAGATGCGACGCATCTTGAGCTAACATCATTAGATTATATTACATCTAGTACATCTTCCTGCAAAGTTAGAACGCCAGAGAACATTTCAAAGAATAAGAAATCTGGAATGCTTAAAGCATTAGGTGCCTTAGCCACACAGGTACTAAATGATGATACGGAGGATGCTTCTATTAATCAAACATTCGTGCAAAACTCTATCAGAGCAGATGACGAAAATATAACGGAAGCAGAGATTTCATTTTACCCACCTAGCAACAACAACAACAATAATAATAACTATCCCCAGAACCATCATCAACCTCACAACGTACATTATCAAAATTCAAATGTTTTATTACCGAAATTTACTAACACGCCTGTTCTTCCTGAAATAAAATCCAATAGCTCCAAATCATCAATGACACTTCCAAAGATGAGAAGTTTTAGTACTGTTGATGGTTCTGTCAAGGATCCTTGATGAAAAAGCATATTTTATTTTGAAATCACACATACTATTCATAAACGTATATTACCATTTACATATACATATAATTAATCGACATGTAATTCAATCAACTTTACGATTTAAATTAGACAACATATCCATGTTTTATAAGTATTATTATAGGTAGTATATATATTTAAAGAAAATGTAGGTACAGATTGTATATGTTATTACGATTATTCTAGAAAGTTCTAAAATGATTATGAAAATATAGGCTTATACCACGGTTTAAGTGTATACATAGAATGAGTGTACTATAAAAGTAGAAACTAGTAGAATGACGTAGAAACTTCTAGAAGAAGAACTCATTTAGAAGAAGACATCAAAGTATAAAAGGATGGATAATGTTTAAGAAGATAACAAAATTATTCATCAATATACTTATATATCTTATATACAATTTATAAGAAACCAGAAGACTTAATAATTATTCAATATACATACATATTCAGAATAATAACCATTCATAGAAGTATTACATTAGAATATATTAATGTCGGATCTAAAAAATACCAACCAATAGAAAAGAAAGTAACTCAATAAGAAAAAACTGTAAAGACATAGAAGAAATGTTGAAAAGCATATAAACTAAATAATACAAAATTAATTGTTCAAATAAGTTGATGGATCAATACCTTCTTCTGGGAATTCTGCAATCTTAACATCGAAACGTTCTTGAATCTTAGCCAAGATTTCTTCATCTTCTTTAGAAGAAACAAAGGAGATGGCCAAACCCTTAGTACCAAATCTACCAGCTCTACCAACACGATGTAAGTATTGATCTGCTTCATTGGTCAAATCGTAGTTAATAGCTAAGTTGATACGTTCAATATCAATACCTCTACCGAAAACATCTGTGGAAACACAAATACGTTTTTCGAAGTCTTTAAATGCTTTATAACGAGCAATACGTTCTTCTTGTTTCATGTGACCATGAACAGTAATAGCTGGAAAGTTAGATGCATTCAATAGTTTAGTTAATTCATTAGCTCTTGAGGTAGATTTTACGAAAATAATAACTTGGTTGAACTCTAAATCATCTAATAATTGAGCCAATTTACGGTTCTTTTCACGTTCTCCAAGCTTAATATAGTATTGTTGTAAACCATGTAAAGTCAATTTAGCTTCATCATCAACGAAGATTTCCAATGGGTTTTGTAAGAAACGTCTACAGATTGGTCTTATTTCTTGAGATAAAGTAGCTGAGAACATCATAACTTGCTTGTCTCTTGGAGTAGCTCTAAAGATTTCTTGGACATCCCTTCTCATATCTAATTCTTCTAAGACTTTGTCACATTCATCGATAACGAAATTCTTAACATGGGATAAATCTATTAATTTGTCCTTAACTAAACCCTTTAAACGACCTGGTGTAGCAACAACAATATGAGGAGCTGTGTCTTTGTTCTTTAGCAATTCTGCATCCTTAGCGATTGGAGTACCACCGTAAAAGACTGCAGTCTTAACATCAGGCATATATTTAGAAAATCTTAAATATTCATTACGAATTTGGTATGCTAATTCTCTTGCGTTACAGATAACAACAACAGAAACTTCACCTGGAACAGGGTCTAATTGTTGTAGAGTGGATAAAACGAAGACAGCAGTTTTACCTAAACCAGATTTAGCTTGACATAAGACATCAGTACCATGGATAGATTGGGGAATGGTATGTTGTTGAACTTCAGAAGGATGTTCGAAACCACAGTCAATGATCGCTCTGGACAATTCTGGTTTCAATAAGAAATCCTTAAAACCAGTAGAGTGAATACCAACATAAGAACCTTTCTTATCCCCATCAGTAGTTGCTGCTTCACCTTCAGCAGAAACGGTAACTTCACCGGCTTCAGCAGCCTTGGTGGCGTCGACTTGAATTTCTTGTTCGTTGTCGGAGTATTCTAATAAATCTTCTTCACCTTCGTGGGACATATTTTTCAATTTTTATTTATGGTTCTTAATGGAAACAAATACTATCGGAATTAAAACAAAAAATGTCTTATGAAAATTCTCAATTCAATAAAGTGATGTTAACAGACACAACTATTACTTAACGCTTAATCTAGCCTATTACCTAATAATCTATAAAAATATATTAGTAGTATTTAGTTTATCTTTCTTTTGTTTATAAATCGTGCTTTGTTGTTATTTTCTATTCCGAAAATTGCTGGTCCGTTTTTTTTGCTATTGTCACCACTATTTATTATTATTGTCACGTTTGACGGTTATATCCGGGTAAAGAAGCTACAGAAGTGTGGTACAGCTAATAGCAATATATGCACTAGGGCACTATTCACTAGCTAATGTTTTGTAAAGCTACGGTAGGTGCGAGTATGTAGAGGCATTAGATACAGTCACCGAGGAGCAATCTTCTTTATTCTATTAAATATATCTTCAATTAACAATTTTGTGGATGGCTCAGTGACATTTTCATACAGTTTTGATTCATTCCGTTCAATTAAATTAACCACATCGTTTACCCTTGATAATATATTATTGTCAATGAACGGTTCCTTAATATAGTTTGATTCACTTGAGAGAAACATATTTTTTTCACCTACTCGTTCAGACAGTTGATCTTTTGAGACATCAATTGATGATAAGTTAGTGATGCTAGACTCCATCATTTGTGTAAATATTTGCGACATCAACCCAAGATCAAGCTCGACATTATTAAATTCAAATTCTAATGGTAGTTCACCTGGCGTGTTTAATGTTATATCTTGAACGTATTCAGATATTTTCTCGTGAAACTCTGAATATAGAGTTTCTTGAAACAATTGCTCCTTCCATGGTACTGATATTAAAGTGCTGGACCTAATAACTTGTTCACAAGTCGATGGTTCCCAGTTGAACTGCTCATCAAATCCTTCGGATATAATCAACGGAAGTTTATTATTTCTATCATTGTTGCTATTGCAATTTTTGCTGGAAGAATTTGCATTCGAGGAAATTATAGTACTTCGTTGGAAACAGTCATTATACATTTCTAATAATGTTTTAGTTAATTTTCCATTTTTATTCTTAATTAGGAGATCAATGTCACTCTTTTCAATTTGATGATTAATTCTTTGCTCAAAATCATTATCGCTATTGTTAGTTTCTGATATATCCAAATAAACTTTACTATTAAAATAATCTGGAAATATTACAACCTTTGGAGGAAAAACCAGCCTAACAGAGTAATCAATTGGGTGTATTTCAAAACAGGTAAACAAACTACTCTTACTTTGTCTATGAAGACATGTCCTTGTAATATAATAAAATGGGGTATTAGATGGTAATTCAGCTACTTTTTCTTGAATCAGTGTTATGAAACATTTCCAAAGATATGCTGAGTTATTCCTACCATTCTTTAAATTTTTAGCGGTTACATTAATCGGGCTATTTTCAGAGCCATATATCACATTATCCTTGTGACGATTCATAAAATTTTGTAACCATTTTTTACCTAGTGGGATATTATTAATATATGATCGTACACATGATTTAATTTGTGTCCTATTCATTATATTGCCCATAGCATGACAAACTGAACGTACATCCTGCATCAGCCTTTCTTCTTTTTCTGGAGATATCTTCATTTGCTTCTCATAGGATTTAAAACTTACCTCTTGACCCGATTTTAACATATAATTGCTCTTTTCTGTAGGCTCTTCATAGGCGATTCCATCATACTCACTGTTTACATTTTCATTTTCATTTTCATGTTCATGTTCATTTACATTACTGCCCTTTAGATCTGTAAATATAACGTTCGTTTGCTGCTTTTGATGACTATTGCTATCAGTGCTATTAAATTGTATTGATTTTGAAACAGCGGCACATGATGATGCAGCTGATGATCCTACTACGTTTTTATATTTTATTCTGTCATATAGAGTAGACTTTGGTATTTTAAAATATAATGAAACTTGTCTAAAAGAATGTTTCTTCATTGTACTATCATTGGAACGTACATGCTCTTCATTCTTCATGAAATCTACAGCTTGTTTTATACGCTCTTCTTTGTTGGAAGATAGCGGTGCGTTATACGTCTTTAGCCATGTTCTATGTACAGAGCTTAGTGCAGCTAATGTTGTTTGATTAAGACTTGAGTCCCCAAGAAAGGGTGCTATACCCTCTGTTGGTAACTTCTGTAGGTGTGTAAGTGGAATACTATTAGCCTGTAATCTGGAAGTTGTTATATTTGAATCAAGATCGGATATCTGGTTTGCAGAAGATAGCGTATTCTTTGTTTGATTCTGAAACGTATCATTAATGTGATCTGATATGGTATTCATTTGAGATTCCAATGGTATGTTTAATTCTTGGTTATTTGTGGAATCCATAATCTTGTTTATTGTTTCTGTATGATTTATTTTACGAAATACTGCAAATCAATTTTTAATCTTGTCTCTACTTTATTTTGTGAGTCTGTAAATATGGTAACTTGTGACTATAGAAAGTAAAATAAAATATTATGGTAAGTGCGTATCTAATTACTATCCAAACCATATCAATCATGCACGGATATCACAAACAAGGTTGACTTGCAATATCTAGCGATATACTCAGTTATAGGAACAAGTGCCGTTCGGTTCTTACAAAGCGATACTTCAATAACCCATCAAAACAAGCCAAGAATGGAAAAAAGGGCCGCTGGAAACTTGATATCTTCAATAGGACTCGATGGAGTAACATGCTGCAATCTATATACATATGAGATAATAAGCAGTTTATTATATTCTAGTAATGGTAAAAGATGAGACTTGAGTCAATAATATACACTGTTTTAGAGAAAAGAAGAGAAATATTTGAGCTTACTTGGTAGGCTAATGAATTCAGGGAAATGAAATAGAAGCTATGTGCTAATAATAAACACTATCTAAACAAATTATATAGGAATATCTATGGTTATAGGCATATCTAGTACTAGACAGAATCTCTTCCAAAGAAGTATACTTTAAACCAGTCTATGGAAACCATAATTTGATTTCTTAATGAGACGCACATAGAAAGATAAACGGATTTCCAAAATAAGAATGCAAAGGGGCTGTCATACAATTGGTAATCAACACCAGCAACTTTTAGATCTGCGATAGCGCGCTCTGATCCAATGTATGCCAGACTACCCTTATGATGGTATATAAACGGTAAAATCTGTGAGTTCAGTTTCTTAATGCGTTTAATTAACCTTTTATCCTCTAGGTTTTGGCTAAATTTCCACCTCAGTTGGTCAATTTGGTATATTTTATCAAATATCTTGGCTAAATACTTCCCTTGCTGATGGGCTACTTGGGCTGTTGGAGAGAATCCTGGATGAAATGCACAATCTCCCATCGCAAATATTGAATTTTCTGCTCCAATCAGCTGTAACCTATTATTAATTAATAAGCCACGAGTGTCAGTTTGTTCTTTCAAATTTCCAATCATCTTTAGTGATATTGACTTTGGTGCAATTCCGGTTGCCCAAATAAGAAGTCCATAGGGTATTTTAACCAAATTTCCTTCTACCTCAGCAGTTATTTCATTATCATCTACTTTTTTAACCATTGTATTTAATTTTAAATCAATCTTTTCACTTCTAAGAAAATCCTCCGCATATTTTACCATTGGCTTATTAAACATATTTAAAATACTCGGTAAAGCTTCAATCAATGAAACTGACATTTCCTTCGATAGTTCTGGCATCCATTTCTTCAAATCATCCTTAACAAAATCTTGTAGCTCTGCTGCGACTTCAACACCAGTAGGACCACCGCCTACAACAACAAAACTAAGTAATTTTTGTCTTTCCAAATCACCAATTTTCAAGAAACTAGCCTTTTCAATATTATCAAAAATCCTCCTTCTAATACTTTCCACATCAGATATTTCTTTCATAAAGAATGCATTCTCAAGGACGCCGGGGATTTTAAATGTAGTAGACTCTGCTCCGACACTTACTACAAGATAATCATAACTAATATCCTTCACCTCCTTTGAGGGACATTCAATTTTTACAACCTTTCCCTTAGTGTCAACATCTAATGCCTTCGCTTCCAAGAAAGTAACCTCCCCAGATTTCCGTCTTATAATGGATCGAATTGGTTCAATGATAGAGTTCAGATTAATAGTCCCCACAGATGTGGAGGGCAATAAGGGTGTGAAGAGGAAATAATTTCTTGGTGACACGACGGTTACGTTATATTTTGTAGTGTCAAGGTCACGTAACAATGAAACTGCACCCCAGCCTGTTCCCAGAATAACTAATTTCTTTCTTGGGGAGCCATTTGAGAATATTTTAGTTTGAGGAGATTGCTTTGCAGGATGCAGTTCTCTGTACACCGAGTATGTAAAATAGATGGTTCCCGTTAATAATGCATATAGGGAATATTTGATGGACTTCCTAGCAACTTTTGCAAACAGAGAGGAAGAGGTGTTTAATTGTGGTTTAGGTTGCGTCTGCTTTTCAGAAGAAGAAGAAGTGTTATCTTGAAAAAGTCCTGTAGTGAGGAATATTGATCTTTTTGAATGCTGTAAAGTACTATTAGGAATGGAATTGGATGAAAATTTACTTATCTTTGAGAGAAACATTATACGTATAATTTTTAACCTTTAATTATTTTATTCTTTAATGTCAAATCACAATAATTCATTTAAATGTTAATACTTAATAATTTATTTACCATAAAACAACAAATAAATACAAATACACTCGCATATATATATTAAGGAACACTAATAAAAACAGTGGCGCAAGTAATATCCAACTACAATTGAAATAACGAATAAATTCGGTGCACATAAAGACCATTTCTAAGTAAAGATACCTGTTGTGGATTCCTGTTCTTTGGCAGCGATGACATGACTCCAGTCTATTAAACGTTGTCCCTTAAAAATGAATTATGCATCAGAGTACACAAAAACAATAGTGGGGGTGAAAAAGGAAAAAATAGTGCAATGAAAAAGTGATAATAGTGAAAGCCTAGGACAATATTGTTTAATAAGATAATCGTATACTTTATTTATTTAATTAACTAGTTTTAAAATAGAAAACATCTCTGTTTTTATTCAACATACATGTTCAACAGGTTTGTTATCGTCAACAAATTCTCCTAAGTCAACCTTTAATTTTCTATTGAATTGTTCGAATAAGAAACCTAAGCAGCTTTGGGTGATTGCCGCATCATATCTGCCTTTGCTAAATTCATCACGAAT
The DNA here is from genome assembly GCA_030674245.1 of Jamesozyma piceae. Lineage (NCBI taxonomy): Eukaryota > Fungi > Ascomycota > Saccharomycetes > Saccharomycetales > Saccharomycetaceae > Jamesozyma > Jamesozyma piceae. Next base: position 190,390 of record JAJLYB010000003.1, read on the forward strand.
GAATGCATGTTGTGCATCAAGAACTTCTAAAAAGGTGAAATGAACGCCATTATCCCTCAGAGTCTTTCTAATTAAATCTCTTCCTTCTGGTGGGACATGGGTATCCAACGTACCGAAGATCAAAATCATTTCTTGATCATTTGATACTTCCTTGGAAACACGTTCTAGAGAATCATCGTTCTTGCCTAAACCTAAACTCTTTAGATGTATATCAGTAGGGAAGAAACAGGTAGCACAAGTAATTCTCTTGTCCAATAAAGCTCTAAAAGCTAAATGTCCACCAAGACACATGCCGGTAGCACCAATTTTCTTACCATCGAATTGAGGTAAACTATATAACACATCGCAACATATCTTGTTATCTTCATCGTATGATTCCAATGGTTTTTTAATCTTGTAGTCATTACCAGCATCAGTACCTGGTACATCATAAGGTAATGGCTCTGGACCCATGAAATTATGGTAGATAGCTGGTGCGACTACGACATAACCTTCCGAAGCAATCTTTTGACCAAATCTACGAACTGGGCCAGTAACTTGGTAAATTTCACTATACACTATAACACCTGGAAATTTTGCTTTAGGATATCCTTTAATGGTTGGTGTATAGATATACACACGTAAGGTAGTACCCCCTGCTGTTTTAATATCTTTGTAGGATTCTGTTATTAACATAATTTCTAATTCCTTGTTCGCTTGTATAGTATAATTACTAATTATATTATTTGTTTGTAGTTATCCAAACCCAATTCTCATCAGTAGAACAGGGGAGATGTTCAATCCCCAAATATTTATACTTATAATTTTTCAAATTTTCAGATTTTTCAGATTTTTAATTTTGTTTGTTTTTCCTTTTTGGGAGTTTAGTTGATTAATTGAGTTGATCCTGCTGTCCCAATGGCTCACTATTGGATATCAAATGCTTATATTTTATTGCACTGCTATACTATGTATATATAAATGTGTACGTAAATGGATAACAAAACCAACTCAATATATCAATTAATTACAAAATAATTTCTTCATCTTGACTATTGGTGATATCCAATGACTTCTACAAGGTGTCATGGTACAACAACAAAAAAGGAACGATGCCGTATTGTTGTGCAAAATGGCAACTATTGCAGGTATCACATAAATCAGCACTCATTAGCAAATACAAATATGGACATTCAGAAGCCCAAATTATTTGAATCCTTGCGGGATACCAAGGACACCAAGAAAAAAGGATTTATTTATATTTATACCTATAATTCACTTTATGAGAGTATACTAAATCAAGATACGAAGGACCTGTCATGGCTACGAGTAGATAACTCCTTACTTACCTCTAATAAAAAGTTAAAGGATCAAGCTTGGAAAAGTAGGACTCATATATTGTGTAAGATCGGTATGACCACAAAGGAAAATGTAGGTTTACGTCTAAATGAATGGGAAAGAGCTTGTAAACATAAGATTATTAATTTAACCCCAGAACGGATAGTGTCATTAAATAATGGCGTGACATTTGAAGCTGATGCAGAACTAAATAAGTTAAGCAGACTGATGAAGAAATTATCCTTAAAACCTAGAAAGAAAAATCTGAGGAAAACTATTAATCAACCTGATTTAAAATTATGCACCTATTTTAATGGCGGATTCTATGTCGATGGTAGGGGTAAACTTACTTTACAAGATATTGAAAATTCGATACATATTATGCTTTGGAAAAGATACGGAAAGGGCATTATTCATTGCTCTGGTTGTCCAACGAATGGCCAGTACGCAAAGAAACATGTAGAATGGGTCCTAGTACCGATAAAAGAATTATACAATATTATACTTACAATAGATAATTTTTGTCTGAGTCAAAATAGCAGACAAATATATTATTAATTAGCTATAAAAATATAAAATATATTTTATTATTTAAGACATAACAAAATTTCCAACCCTATGGAAATTTGAAATTTGATTTGATTTTGTTTAGAGAATTACGTTTGTAAGATAAATACTCTTCACCCTTTCTACCTTCTAACATATATTTTAGTAGTCTACCAGCCAAAATGTCTGTATTCCCTTCATCAATCAATGGGCAGTGGACTAACAAAGACTTGTATGACCTTCCATGGTTCACTTCTTGTAAATCAAACTCAGAACTTAATCCATCATGGAACTGAATTAGTCCTTGTTTAGAATATTCATAAAATAATGGGTAAATATTCTGTTCTTTAGCGTTATTACCAAGTGTTTTTGTAATATTCACAATGTATGTATCCTTGCCCTTAGGAAGAATCTCTTTTAAAAAATATTTTGTAGTAATCATTACGTTAATTAAGTTAGAATTAAAACATATTTCACAGTCTTTAATATGATCACCAGAACTATATCCTAAGCCGATATGTGTGTTGTTAATTAGTACTGTTGTGTTTTTCCCAAGCAGAGCAACTTGCTTCAACGTCTTCAACAAAGACTCTTTATCAGAAAGATCACATTGAAAATAATGATACCGTCCCGAAGCCAATTTCAAATCTATATTTTCATTTGGTGCACTATCAATATCAATAACAGGAATTTTATATTTAAAAAGAAGCTGTTCACATAACGATCTTCCAAATTTTGAAGTGGATCCACCTAGAATTAGTACTGTGTCAAATTTGGGGTCAAGTTGCTTACAAACACCCACAACATTATACAGTTGAGATACAAAATCAAAAATAATCTCTGTTAACATATTTTCTAATATTTTGTATCCTTTCCTTGTCTCCTATCAAAGAAATTTAAAATAAAATACAAGTGTTCCTAATATCCAATGGTAATATTTTCTGTCACTTGGTCTGACACAAATATTATACACCTCATCTCCAGTGCGTGTCCGCGTACTAATTTTTTTCTTCAATAAGAATTATTCCAAATTATTAATTCTGCCATAGATGCATAAGGAATAGAGACATGAAAGAGTAACAGAGCTACAATATAAAGAGCTTTCGTATCAACATATAACAACCAAGAGTAGTCCTATAAACATAAAGCGCACAAGATTCAAAACTAAAACCGAAATTAAGTTCTAATACGTAATAAAGATGTCCACCCCAGCTGCAGAACAAAGAAAATTACTAGAAAATCTAATGGGTAGGGAATCCCGCCAGAATAGATACAGTCATCATAGCAGACATTACAAGAGAGATCAAGGTTTACACGATCCACGAATTTGTAAGTCATATCTAGTAGGCGAATGCCCTTATGATTTATTTCAAGGTACCAAACAGAGTTTAGGCAGGTGTCCGCAGATTCATCTAGCAAAGTATAAATTACAATACGAGAGGGAGAAGAAGAATGGCAAGAAGTTCCCCGATTTTGAAAAAGAATATTATATCGTATTGTCAAAATTTATTACTGATTGTAATTCTCAGATATTCATAGCCTTGAAAAACCTAGAACATACGTCTGAAGAAAGGGAAAGAATAAAGCAAGTTACAGGGGAGCTAGATATACTGGATTCCAACATTGGTTTAATGATGCAAGAGATAGATGCTTTGATAAGGATGAACGAGGTTTCTAAGGCAACAATCCAATCAGTTAAACTCCAGGAAATACAAGAGAAAAGAAAAGAAGTTGCCAAAAAGGTGAAGAATATAACTGAGAATGTTGGCCAAAGTGCGCAACAAAAGTTACAGGTTTGTGAAGTTTGTGGTGCATACTTATCACGGTTGGATACAGATAGAAGATTAGCTGATCATTTTCTGGGAAAGATACATTTGGGGTACGTAAAGATGAGAGAATATTATAACCTCTATAAGAAAAGCAAATTATAATGCGTGATGATACCCTATTAATCATTGAAAACAAAAGTGACATGAACAGTAAATACAGATAGTGCGTGTGATCGTAAACAGGCTCTAATACACGAAAATCAAGTGCTGTACATATTCTAATCCATTTGTTATTTGTGAAGCAACACATCTTTGTTTCCACCAGACCACCCAAATAGAATATACTTATATACACTTGAATACGTCATTAGAATATCCTAATATATATATATACATTTATTATTATTTGCAGTTTTTGGAAGACCTTCTTAATTTTTGCAATCACTGCAATGATAAATTCGTGCTGAACAAGACGAATCGTTAGATTTGCATCTTTCTGATGTGTTGTACCAAGCCGACGAATTCTCAGAAAGGATGGTAATTAGTACACGGCCCTATAAAAGGAAGACCAGAGATAGAACTTGGTGATCCCTCAACGTTACCAAACAGAGCAATTTTTACGTTATTTGTTGAATTAGAATTATGAGGTTAATTTGATTGTAATTACTGTTTCTATTTACGTTGATATAACTTTGACGGAGGTTCTCTAATAATATTGTGTGTTGGCCTCCCTTCTGGTAGATCTTCAAATTCTTTTCTCTGCTTGTTGTAAGTTTCTTTAATCAACTCACCCCTCAAGGAATGAGTTTCAAAAACTGATGATCTTCCTGATGTCATTGCAGGCAAAAATTCAACATAACCACGTTCGCTAGACTCTGTAGCGTCTACCATTACATTTTGTACTTTCTTTGAGGTCTTTGGCGCCACCAATTTATCCATAATTTCTTGAATACTAGCACTAAATATAATGGATTCATCTAGTAGTTTTACTTCGTATCTTTTAATTATGATATAGTACAAAATATACTGATTTATTATCAAGGGTATACTTGTTAAAAAAGAGACGTCACAGAATATTAAAATTGACATATCTATGGGCGAAAAGGAAACGAATAAATGAGTTGCAAATTTAGATGGTACCCATTTATTGATTTGATAAAACACTTTTTTAAGGTCTTCTACTTTTTCCTGATTTTCTACGATTTGCTTTCTATTCTTCCTAAATAAGAAATATTTTAGCATTGAGAATATAGATCCTTTACTAATATTCTCATAATAACATTTATTTAAGTCCTCTAACGAATGCTTTGATAAATTTGGCGAATCCTTGGTTTTCCTGAAGTTAAATAAGGAATATACTTTGAATTGTCCATAAAGAAACCTATAGCTTAGATATATGTTTAAAAGTACTAACAAAATCATAGCGACTGTCATAGAATTATCTAGAACGATGAGAAATGAAAAATACCATGGTTTCATTGCAATTTTCGAGTTATTATTGGATGTGGTTGAATATTGTAGTAAGTAGCTATACTCACGTAACTTATGAGATTTCGATAAATCGAATGCATTTTCATTCTTACGTACTTTAAAATAATTTGGTTTGATTAAGTTATCTTTTAACAATCTCATAATATAAAAGCAACCGATCAAAAGGATCCCTAAAGGTTTTGCAATCGTACCGGACTTTGAATCCCAATCTATTGTTTCAACCTTTTCAGATAATGTCATATGCATATCTGAGGGAGACAATGATATAAATGAAAAAAAAGACCTTAACCACCCTAAAGTCTTACCAGTTTCATTGTCATTCATGTCACCATCGTCATAAAAATCTGCATTAATTGGTAGCACTGTTTCCTTTGATACTCGCAACGACATAATAAACTGAATATATACAAAATTTAAATGATACACCTTCTTGGTTTTTAACTCTTAAGGTACTAAACTATAATATATATTCTTTCAAGTTTATACCAAGCAATGCATTGCCAGGTGCTTACATGGCAGTAATCAATAACATTTGTATTGCATAAAACTCTTAAGAAATCGTTTTGGCGTTGATTGAGATCCGGGTAAATTAGCAAAATCGATATTGCGTTAAGATTATATACTACATAGTTATATATTCTGTATTACACCCTTGCAATATAGGCTAGGTATCTGGTGAAAAATGTCTCTAGAAAATTTCTAAACGGAATATTTTGTTGAAGTAACTGAATTGGCCAAGAAGGTTTCATGCACTGAACATCTCAAAATATCAGGAACTTTCAGAGGCCGAATATGGCCATTACAACAGCTAATCCCACTCCCAAAACACAGAAGGACAAATAGAATTATACTAAAATATTACGTACCCTTACCACAGACAGTATACTTCCCATATCCCCTGGTTAACTGTGACTTTTCTTCGTGCCATTAGTCTATATTATAGAAAGCCTCTAAGTTGTTCTCGTTTGTTTCACTGCGAAACGAAAACCTCACGAGAAATTGAGAAATTGAGAAAACAAGGAAAAAGGGTCGGTTGGTTTATTATGAACTGTAGGGGTCAATGAAACAATGGATGATGCACAATGGAACTCTTGTATTGGAAAAAGTGACACCCAAGCCCTTTGGATATAAATGAACCATTTTTGTTAGCGAGATGGATAAAACAAAATCTAGAATAAACTACATAAATACGAAACTCCTTGGTCGCAAAAGATTTACTACAGAGAGAGAACTAGAACCAGATCTGGAGTTAGAATCAGATTCTATAGAACCAATTATGAAAGAAATTGAAACTGAAACTACAATTGATCGTATTGAGGTACTTCAAGCATGCTCAGATTTACTCTTAGGTGACCTGAAACCATTCAATACAGAATTTCATAAGATGTATTTGGATTTTGCATTCCAAACCACACTTCCTCCTCAAATGGCAGCTTTGGATGCATCGCATCCATGGATGCTATACTGGATTGCTAATTCATTACAAGTTATGGATGGTGATCACAAAAACTGGCTTTCAGATGATATCAAACGTCAAATTGTAAGGAAACTGTTCAATATATCATCACAAAGTGGCCCATTTGGTGGTGGAGTCGGCCAGTTGCCTCATATTGCAGGAACATATGCAGCTATTAATGCCTTGAGCTTATGCGACAATATCGGTAATTGTTGGGACCAAATTAACAGAAAGCAAATATATGAATGGCTATTATCATTAAAACAACCGGACGGTGGCTTCAAAACTTGCTTTGAAGTAGGAGAAGTAGATACAAGAGGCGTTTATTGTGCATTAAGTATTGCATCTATGCTCAACATTCTTACTGAAGAACTTTGTGAAGGAACGCTAGAATATTTAATAAATTGCCAATCTTACGAAGGTGGGTTTGGCGGCTGCCCTTTAGAGGACGAAGCGCATGGTGGCTATACATTTTGTGCTGTAGCAAGTTTAGTCATTCTTCAAAAGCTAGATAATATTAATATAGAAAGGTTGATGGAATGGTGCAGCGCTCGTCAGTACAACGAAGAAATGGGCCTAAGTGGTAGAAGCAACAAATTGGTGGACGGCTGTTATAGCTTCTGGGTTGGCGCGACTGCAGCAATGATCGAAGCTGAGGGACATGGCCCTTGTACAGATAAAGAAGCTCTTCGGAGATATATTTTAAACTGTTGCCAATCAGAAGACAAACCAGGTTTAAGAGATAAGCCGGGGAAAAACTCAGATTTTTATCATACAAATTATGTCTTGTTAGGATTAGTTATATCAGAAAGTATATTCAAATATAAGCCAAATGAAAGACATTCAGCATGTTCAATTGAATCGGAATATCCAAGTTTAACACACGACTCCACTTCTGGTTTACGCCCTATTAATCCTGTATATGGTTTGCCTATAGAAAATATTAAGGCATTCTTTAAATATTTCAAGGATAAATAATAATGACATATATATTTCTATAATTCAACAACACACACATATACATATATACATATAGAACCAAAGAAAACATATCATTTACAGTTACTAACGGTATTATTGCATAACCTTCCGTTTCTTTTACAAGGCGGAAAGTATGCGGAACCAACAAATATAAAATGAAGTGGGAAAAAAGGATATGCTAATAGTATTATAGACATCAAGACTGGGAGGCACACATTTTTCATTTAAAGAATAATCACACTTAGTATATTCTGAATACATACTAGTTTCCTGTAGATACTAATTATGGACTTCTTCAGACAGATATTACCAAATAACCAAAATAGTTTTAATGCGATACCTGGCGGGTTTCCAGATTCCACTACACAACCATCATCAAATAACACGAACACAAATACAAATAGAGAAGATGACGATTCCAATCCATCAAGAGATCATTCACCTGAAACGAACAAATTTCCACTGAATAAAATAGTTTCAATTTGCTTACAAATACCTTTAGTGATATTCTATTGTATAATGACAGTCATTATGATAACATTGTCCCTATTAAAACCATTTCTAAAATTTGGAAACTTCTATCATGCTAAGAATGGAAGATCTTCTACACATACAACTGATTTAGAAAATATATTAGAAGCTTTAACTATAGAATCAGCAGCTTCATCATTTATACCGAACAGCTCTGACGGCTACAATTTTGGATCACTTTATAATTTAGAGTCTGGAGTAATAAATTCAAATTTACTACACAATAGTTATACTGAATTATTAGAAGCTTGTACAGTGCAATGCAAATTTGGGATTATTTATTTACATGATCCGCTATTAGATAATAAAATGGATTTTGTAAATGGAATTTTATGCACAGAACCATTTGTTAACATGGTTAAGAAATACCAAACTTTGCTTTGGTTTGGGGATGTAACAACATCCGAAGGGTTGCAAGTATCTAATGCTTTGAAAGTCAGACACTTTCCATTTATTGGCATTCTTTGTTTAAAAACACCTAACAAGATTGAATTAATGGCTAGGGTAGAATGCTCCTTAAAGAATTACAATGCTAAGAAATTTGAAAATGTTTTAGCAAAGAATAATAGTCATCTTTTACATTTACTCCAGCAGAGACAAAATGTCGAAATGCAAAGAATCATTAGAGAGCAGCAAGATTCGAGATTTATGGAATCATTGAGGCAGGATCAAGAACGGGATCGTGCACGGGAGGAAGATAGGGAACGGGAGAGAAATAGAGCTAATCAAGAGGGCTTAAAAAAGCAATGGCTACTTTGGAGAAAACAGAATTTATATCCCGAACCAACAGATGGAAGGGATGCAAGTAAAGTCGCAATTAGGTTCGATAATAACGAAAGGGTGATAAGGAAATTCGATGCCAATTTACCCGTTGAAGAAATATATGCATATGCTGAATTGTACAGAAACAATTTGTTGTTGTCCAGCGAAAGATACGTTGGTGGTGAAGAACCTCCTGCTGCTTATCAACATAATTATCCATTCAAGTTAATAACTCCTGTGCCTAAACACGAATTAGAGCAATCCAAAATTATATGCGAAGAAGGTTCTATTTATCCATCTGGGAATATTGTAATAGAGGAATTTACAAATGTATGAATGCACTGATTATTATTCTTATTGTTAATATTTATTATATATCGATCCTATATATATATATATTGATAAATTAGTTAAAACAGAAAAACAAAAAATAATACATACCAAAGTGTTCGTTGCTGATTATCACATGTGCCACACAGTAGTTACAAACCAATTGCACTATATAACTTCCTATTTTTTCAAATTCTTCTTTGCCTTATCTTTTGAGGAAGATGACTTACTCTTTCTCTTCTTTTTCTTAATTAACCCATTTATACCACTCTTCACTACACTGGAGTAGTCTTGCCAAAACTTATCTAATGATTTTGAATCTACAGTTGTAGAGCACTTGGTTTTCTTCGCATGAGAACCATAGGAAATTCTTACTAGCATAGGATATTCCTCTTGCGAAATTACTTGCTTTTTTTCTAAGTGATTTAGAGAAGATACTTTAGAAATATCATAGTATGGATGGTTAGTCGCATTGTATTCCTGATTACCTTCTATTTCATCTCTGTTTATCAGTCTTTTCATTGTTAAATGCAGTGCAATCTTTTTTTCATGGGCAACCTTAAAAAATTCAGTGGCCTTCACCAGAAATTCTTCAGGGGTCAAACATCCTTCGTTTTTCATGGTGATATATTAGTCTATTATTATATACAGACAGCTTATGGGTTTAAAAATTCTATAATTAAGTATTAGAGCTAGTCCAGTTAACTAATCTGTATGCAACTTTTTATATTTTCATAACAAGTACCAATTTCCCACACTTACGTTGGAGCGAAAAATTATAGAAAATTAAAATATAGTAACTTACCCAGTCTTAATTATCTGTAAAATGAAATCAATGTACCTCATCTAATACCACTCTGATATTCCTATTAATAAGATATGTAGCATATTTAAACATGAAATAATTATTCTATGTCATAATATAAAAATCAAATATATACGCATGAGAGTATAAATATGAAGTAAATTAAATAAATGTTTCGTTGTAAACGAAATCAAATAATACTGAATAACTTCTTAGGTATGGTGGACCTCTTGGACCTTTTTGATGACACCACCAGATTCCTTGACAAGTTTTTCAACTTGCGCAGGGTCTAGTCTATTACCATCTTGATCCATGAAAACCTTCCCAGAAGGGTTTTTCATGATTTCTTCATAGTTATCACCTTGCTCTCCTTCTTCTGGTGCTGCAATAGGCTTACTTTCTAATGACTTGGCAATTGAGCTTAGTACTGTATCAATGTTATCATGAATAGAGGAATCAGGTATATGAATATCTTCTTTATTAAGTTGGTTATTGGATGCTTGCTTACTTGCTTCGTCTTTGTTGACTACTTTTTTGTTAGGGTCTTCTTTGTAAGCTTTTTTCCAAATTTCTTCGTTTTTAGCTTGCTCTTTCTTGGCTTTTTCTACCCTAGCTTCTTTCTCTCTTTTAATTTGTTCATCCGATTTCTTATCTTCTTTACCGAAGACAGTTTCCCTCGAGAATAGCGTAGTTTTGGTTGCTGAGACACTGGCTGTCTTTCTAGGTGATTCTTTTACCAATGTATAGTCTTCGTACTTATTGAAGTATACTTCACATGGGTAATCCCAACTAGATAACCATTTAGATTTTAGACATAAGTCTTTTGTCCATTGACTACCATACACTATAGCTGTATGCTCTTTAAAAAAGTAGGCATTTAATGCAACAAACAATGTAATTAAAGTATAACCAACTGACTTACGGTTCTTGAAAAGTATTCCAATAACAGCATCAAGACATTGACCAAAGGCTAGAATACCAAAGTAATAAGATGGTGCGTAATTGTTTAGGAATAATTCATTGCCTAAGGCGATCATTGGAATGTAATTAACAACAAAACCTAATAAATATTCAAATGTTTGGAAATGTAATTCAATACTATAATTGCTTTGCAAAATAGATCCACCGACTTGCCATTTTAATATTTCAACTACAAGAGATAAACCAAACATGGCAAAGAATACAGTAACTGACCACCATAAAATAGCATTGCCCAGTAAGTAAACTGAAGTGTGGGAACCAGTCCATAAACTGACACCACGGGTTAAGAATGGCCATGAAAAAGCAGAAGAATGATATGCATCTGGTGCACTCATCTTCTTAATCATCTTTCTAATAACTTTATGTGTTTCGATTAGTTTTCCCCAGAAAGTTGGCGCCTTGTATGAGACACGCTTTGAACCTTCAGGTGTTAAAGGATTTTCGTTACTTTCAATGTACCATAAAGTTAAAGAATTAACAGCTTGAGAAGCACAAGTGACTTCTTGTTGTTCAAAACCCCAAGCTGGAAGTTTTGTATCATGGGAGAATAGAACACAACCGGTAATAGCGTGTTTTAATCTAAACTTAGTTTCAATAGCAACAACATGTTCTTGGGCTTCACCAGGAGTGGAAGCTTTTTTGTCAATTTCAATAATCCAGTCATCATTTGGATCACCATTAAAGTCTGTAAATCCATAGCATGAAACTTCCTTTTGCCAGTCACTACTTTCTGAGACTGGTGCTTTATGGTCATGAGAATGTAATCTACAATTAGTTGGATGAAGTAATCTAATCTTGGTATAATCAGTTAAGTTTTGGAAACTAACTACAGGTTCACCTGGTTTATCGTACAATTCAATAGTCCATTCATTAAACAAATCTGCATGAGGGTACAAAGTAATTTGTTTTTGTTTAGAACCAGCTGGGTAAACGTGGGTGTGAGAATGTAAATAACCACCTACGGTACCTGCGTGACGAAGTGTGACTTTAGATCCAACACCTACTTCACCTGGGATGTTCTTTGGAATAGTATTATTAATAAGAGAGCTTCTGTATTCAGAAGAGAAAAATTGAGAAGCATCTGAGTCGTGTGTAGTGTAACTGAAATGAGCATAGAATGCTAACAAGTAGATGACCACCGGGATAATAACAACTAAACTAATCTTAGTGATAGTATGTTTGATAGATTTACAGACTGGTCTGTTTAGATCACCAATCATTAGGAAAAATCTCCAAATACATAACAAGCCGACCCAAATAAAAGTGAAGATACCTACCCACTTTGAAGAGACAGCGAAACCTAGAGCAATAGTAGACATAATTAGGTATCTGTAAGAGGTGAATGAGGAATCATGGAATAATTCAGATTTCTTGAAGTAAAAAATGGCAGCGGCAATGAAAAAGAGCAACGGAGAATCAGACATAAAGAAACGAGAGGTTGTAACAAATGAATTTTCTACAACAAAAGCAAGTGCTGTAGCAAAAGCAACCCAAATTCTAACACCTGATAAACGCAAGGTAGAGTATAATAAAGTAGTAGTAAACACACCTAAAGTAGCAGAGAAGGTTCTTAACAAAACATATGGGATAGTGGAGTTGTATACGGCACCGACTTCTGTAAAATTAAAATCACCAGCGTAACCGGCTAATTTAGAAACAATCATGTATAATAAAGTAATCATTGGAGGATTGGAATCGAAGAAAAATTCATTTTTAATATACTTAGTAAGACCAGCACCTTGGTTTACTTCATCAGAGACAATCTGATTTGGTAATCCTAACCTGTACAGTCTAACACATGTAGCTATGGTAGCTAAAACACCAAGTGCTAACTTCTCATTTAAAGACTTTGGAGTACGTGAGGTTAGTATGTCCTTTGATGGGTCAATTACGACGTAAGGTCTAAGTGGACCTTCCTTAACCTTGATTTCAGAAAGATACTGTTTTTCTGACTTAACAGATTCTGACTTAACAGATCCTGCTTTCTTTTTACTAGGCATATCGAATATATAATATTTTCTTAGTATCGTCACTTAATTCCTTAACAAAAAAGAGTGATGAATAGAGCCAATGTATTACTTAAGAAATAAAAAATAAACCAAACCTTGTTTAGGCTGTCTTGTATATATATTTTTCCCTGAAAGTGCTTAATTGTTTTGGTTTCGCTGTTTTTTGTTAGGAACACGTCAGTAACAAACACGCGGATTGGGCTCAAGAAAGAAAACGGGATAACAAGCATAAGTCACCATTTACGATAGCAGGAAAGATAACGAGAAAGCATATATTATTGCTGTTACAAAGCATTAGGGAGCTTAAGAATAGTGTTTATCAGCTGCCGAACAGTATATTGTTGAACGATATATATGACTTCCCAATACACTTCATCTACTATTTTATAATATGTATTTATGTGTGTATAGCAGAATGGGTTTTACTTTGTTTTTGCAGCTGGTAAGTTTATAAGGAATCGACAAAATGACGATCAGAAATTTGTTGTATGCCAAGGGCTTCTTTTCATACAACACCTAAGACAACTTAGTGTTTTTCGATTTAGTAACAAAAAAATTGACTACACTATTTTGCGTCTTGTTAAATTATATTTATGCTACATGCTTAATTCATTTTAAATAATTATTATTTTCAATAATACATAATTTTCATTATTTAAATGTTCCAACTATTTTATATCATATCTGTTATTGGCGTCATATATTACATTGTTAACACTTACCTCAAATTTTATTAGAGACACCTTTCCTAGTCTTACCTCGAGAATTTACATTGTGTTCATCTTTTATCGTTTCGTTTCCGTTTGAGTTGTCTATATGGAGGAATTTTGTTCTTTACGAGCAGGTTTGTTTTTGCTAACAGGCTTGGCGTTAACAACAG
>JAJLYB010000003.1:204347-241659 GCA_030674245.1 Jamesozyma piceae
AATAGATTACAATAATCATTAATTAAGAAGAATAACAATTCAACTAACCTTTAATTATTGTTAACTACTACAACTAACCTTAATTAATAAAATCAACCTCCTGATAGTAACAGAAAGTATTCTCGAGCGTCCCGAACTAGAATCATTCACAAAACAGCGATTATTATAATTCATAATAATTACAGACTTAATAGAGCTCCAACATAAGGAATAAGTTACAAAAATTAAATAACTTAAAAAGAGACAACTCTTACATTGATTGAGATTTACCATCTCAAAATGAAATAGTCATTCGTACAAAGTGATATAAGAATAAGGAACGTAAAACATGATGATTTGCAAAGTGTCACGAATGTGGATAATATAAAATAAGAACAAGGATAAAAGAAAGACAAGGATTAATCAATAATACAATTTATATGATCTTAGAAGAAAAGAAGATATACGATTATTATTATTTATATATACATATTAAAGTTTTACTTTAACGTTATTTATTAAACATACTATACTATTATCTAGACCAGATATAGCTTTAACTATTACTTACAACTTGACTAACACTAAAGATAATTGTTGTTACGGTATTTTCCCGTATATAATGACAAGATACAAGGTTGTCATGGCAAATTACCGTATGTGATGACGTACGACAAAATATAACCTTTTACTAAGATGACTCGATTAGTGAAATTTTTTACATTGTTTGACTCAATGTCAAGCAATGGATACGAGGTAGGTACGCAAGGACGACAATGTAGTAGGTATCTCATTCCCAACAACTGTTATATGAAATAGTATCAATCGAAGTGATAAACATATATTATATATTATTACTACTTTTATATATCTTAGGATAAAAAGAGTAGAGAACTATTTAAGAATTTATATAGAGTAAGATAACTTACATATATCATTCAATATGATCAAAAACCAAGAATCTTTAATCAATTCGGATTCAATCGAGTGTTCAAAAGAACAACAACTAAACTAATATAAAAGTAAACGCTCTTATATGTATATACTTTTTTATTTATGAGCTTCGTTATAGACTCTATTCTTCATCCCTTTGTAGATCATTGTCTTTTACGAGTCATGTTATATGTTTCATATCCTAGTATGTTATTACCATGTGCTTGTCCTGTGATCTTCACGTGACTATAACTTAATGTGTATTAAGATGTTTTGAAATCAATACAAATTTGTTTTAGTTAAAAAATACTGATATTTAGTTTCCTAATTGAAAATTAAGCAATAATATGAAGGTGTAAGGGTCTGAATGCAAGTCGCCAAAAATAGATATATTAATTAAAGTCATAAGGCTATACGATTCTATTATCCTAAAGTTAATACCCCAAAAGAATATAGTCATCATGAATGATTTTATTGAACAGGACACGACTAAGAAAAGATAATTCATGGTCATGAGTTCAGAAATAAAGGATTAAGAATGTAACCGATTAGTCGATATTTGGTAATCTACAAGAAGTTTGGAAATTCTATTTAGTTTTAATTTCTATTTAGTTTCAGTTTACTATATTTCTATTTAGTTTTGATACATAAGAAATCAGAGAGAGAAATTAGATTACTGAAAATATAAGTTAACTCTAAAATACTTTGATTTAAAGGCGTAGGTTATGGTAAAAAGACCTGGATAAGAGTTACAACAGTCAAGAGCCATAAATGCATCATATATACCAAAAACTGTCATCCGGATTGATACGTCCGTAGAATTCGGTTTAATTCGTTGGATTATAAGTAAGTAGGTCGCTACTGCCAGATTAGGTAGTAATCTTGGATTGATTATTACGTCAATAATGTCACCGATCAGTGTGCCCTGATCGAATCGGTTCGCTAGAAATATTCTGCCTAATTGAACTAGTTTTCAGAATCTAGAATAGCATATTGACACTATCTCGTCTTCAGTTGCGTTAGCACTATTTTCATTTTCTGTCACCGCGATCTGCGTGTTGTTAGATATTCGATTGTTATACATGCAACGTAGTATGTTGTACGTGTCTGCTTGCGTGGAATTACCTATCGGGATAGGCCACAGAAGTTATGTGATATTGTGATTTGTAAGCTTGCTGCTGAAATAATTGAAATAAGAAAAAAGAATAGAATTGCGTGGGTATTCATTTTTTCAAATAAATTACCGAATATTTTATTGTAGTACGCTACCAGTTGTTGTAACTCTTATCCAGGTCTTTTACCAAAGCCTATACCTTTAAACCAAAGTATTTTAGAGTTAACTTATATATTCGGTAATCTGATTTTTCTTAGTGGTATCTGGTTCAATAATATCATTCATGAAGACTATATTATTTTGGAGTATTAACTTTAAGATAATGGAATCTTTTAATTTTATAACTTTAATTAATATGTCTGTTTTTGGCGACTTGCATTCAGACCCTTACACTCATATCATTTCTTAATTATCTATTTGGGAAATCAGACACCAACGAATTCTAATTAAAACATCAAAATCTATTTTTTGACGCCATGTAATAAAATTTTGATTGCCTTTTAAAAATTGTGTTATTAGCTGTCAAATAGTTAAGTTTTTAGTTTTAAATGCTGGGTTCGCTATTTTTGTTATATTTATTAGAGTTTAAGGTTGTTACAGAGCTTTTTTTAAATCGTTATATGACTTTGTGATTAATCTAACAGAAATGGTTGTAAATAGCTGTATGATTGTAAGTGATTAGAACAAGGTATATTTCAGGGACTATTCAGAAATCAGTTCACTTCCACTTTATTATATAACTTTGTTAATAGTCATTGAAGCTGAGCAATAAATCGGTATTCAATATTGCCCATACCCTTTCAGGTATAATAGATATCGAGAAGGACAGCAGTGGCACTTAAGTTAAAGGCCTTTAAAGAAGAAAAGGAGGAATAGTTACAAGATCCTGATATATGTTATGCGTGATTTCAAATATGCTTGCTCCTTTGTGGAAAGCTTTTATCTCTATCTTGCCACGCCTAGTAAAGAGCAGAAATATATAAATATGCACCTACATCTAAAACTACAACAATTAATAATAGAAATTTATCTTTTCTTTCTTTCTTTCTTTCTTTCTTAATACAGTACCATTTAACTATATGCCTCCTCTAGGAACCGATCATCTATAAATACCAAAATGATTTATTCAATCAAAATATGAAAACAGTTTAGAAATTTCCTAATATGGTATATAGGTATTTTAAGATTAAATTCACTCTTTATTACTGTAATAATACTGTCATTTCTGTTTTACGACAATAAGAAAGTAAGTTCAAAAGTAATAGTCTTTAATTTTACATCAATTAAATCTCACAACTAAAATGGCACATGTCTGTAGCATATTATGATCCCTCTTTCCAACTTAATTGTCAGACTCGATGTTGTCTTTGAAGTATTATGCTGCTATTAGAAAAAGAACTCCATTCTATGTAGAATATATTGTTAGAGATAGTAACATTTGGCATCATTCAAACATTAAATAGTTTGATTCAATTATTTTATAGAAGTGATAACAGCTTAGTAGAAGCTTGCTGTTCTGGCATAATTATAATAGCTTAGAATAAATACTAAATACAACCGGACAAATCAGTACGAGGAGATTACAATACACATTGAGCCGTATGGAATACAAAATAGCCAAATGGATATAGAATGGAAAGCTAAGAATATCAAGAATTCCAAATACATTTTTCTTTGTTAAGCTGACTTATTTGTTGAGTATTGTGCAATTATATTTGTATTAACCACTATCCATTTGATAAAATACATTTTGTGGATGAGAGAAGTGTCGATTATTTTTATATTATTTGATATCGTCAGAAAAACCAATTATAAATCAATTATAGTTGCATTGCTTTAAATCTTGTTAAAAGTTCGGTGACCTATACTACGTGATTCGGTAGTATATGCATACGATAACTAATATTTATATCTGCATCTGGATTTATTATCTTATATCTGAACCAATATATACGTGAGTGTTCACGCGAACTTGAGGAGTTAGGAGAGTGGAGTAATATATATATCTAACACCTTGATCCGTTTCATTTAATCCGAAGCCTTCATCGACCTAATATATGCTGCGGCTGCTAATATTACTGAAGATCATGAAGAGTGTTATTCGTATTACTGTAATTAACTTGGTACAAATTGGTTATCGTACGTACGTACTACCGAACTTGAACTAAATAGCCCGCTTAGTATTGATGGCATTACATTATAATTAAATAACAGAGACACACACTTATACATCCGTTCATGCATACATGCATTCCTTAGTTTTGAGCGTGTCAACGAATCCACCCTCCGTGGGGTGAGTCGGTTGGAGATGGGGATGGGGATGGGGGATGCAGAAATTCGATTTCAAAACCGAGTTAAAAAGAGTAAAATGAACCAACCATGATACAATGAGAGATAAAATATACATTAAGATAAAGTAAGGGGTTGTATCCCCTCAAAAAATGTGCACATACACATACATACACAAAGCAGGCAATCATGCGTCTATATATATAAGTATATACACACAAAAATATGTAAATTAAAAACAGGAGTATCAGAACCTTGATACGAATAAAAACGGAACTAGACACAAGATAGTTAGCAAGTGTTTTCTTTTTTACATTACAAAATAAAGAGATGAATAACAAGATGATTCGTAAAGCTAGTCATTCTGGATCATGGTACACATCAGACCCAGAATCGTTAAGTAAACAACTGCAAACGTACTTAACGGCGACGAAACTTGACCAGCCTATAGATAACTCGCATGTAATCATATCTCCACATGCTGGGTATGCATATTGTGGTGGGACGATGGCATATTCTTATGCGTCTTTGGATTTCCCCAAGGCAGGTGCGGATAATAATGGTAAATTACGGATATTTATATTTGGACCATCACATCATTTTTATTTCAAGGATAAGATTTTAGTCTCACCATTCGATGAGATTGAGACACCATTAGGTAATTTAGAGGTTGATACGAGATTCATTGAGGATCTTGTGGAGAGGGGTGGGCCACATCGTGTGGTAGAGTATATGAGTGAGGAAGATGATTTGAAGGAACATTCGTTGGAAATGCAGTATTCTACGTTGGTACAGTGTCTTAAGTGGCGGGGGGTGTCGTTAGATGATGTGAGAATTGTTCCAATTCTTGTTTCGCATAATTCTGAGAAGATTGATTTTAAAGTAAGTAAGATGTTGGTTGAATTATTAGGGAAGGAAGAAGAAGAGAAAAGAGAAAACTTTTTCATTATTAGTAGTGATTTTTGTCATTGGGGTAGACGGTTTGATTATACTGGGTATGTTGGTAATGAAGAAGAGTTAAATGAAGCGATGAGTGAAGAGACAGAGATTGAAATGTTGACGTCTAGGAGTAAATTGATGCATCATCAAAGTGCGATATGGAAATCAATAGAGATGCTAGACAAGTACGGTATGAAAGTTTTGGGAGGTGAGAATGATAATGAGAGGGGATTGAATAAGAGAGTTTATGATAATTGGGGAAAGTATTTAGAAATCACAGGTAATACTATATGTGGACAGAATCCAATCAAGCTTATGCTAAGTTATTTGATAGCTGATAATGAAGAATATGTGGATAAGAGTGGAAGAAGCGATAGTACAATCAGGTATGAATGTGAATGGTTGAGTTACTCACAAAGTTCAAAAGTTGAAAATATTAATGAGAGTAGTGTTAGTTATGTATCAGGATGTATCAAATGTAAAAGGTGAAATGAAATGAATAAATAAAATAAATAAATGAGTTGAAAAAATAAGAAAAACGTTGTTTTCATTAGATCATTGTATAAAACCTATAAATTGTATAAAAATAAAAATAAAATAAAATATGTATGGATATGATATTATATTATAATATTATTAATAACTTAGTTGGAAGCAGCAACGTGTTCGACTAAATCGACGACTCTGGTGGAGTAACCGTATTCGTTATCGTACCAAGAAACTAATTTGACGAATTTTGGAGATAATTGGATACCGGCGGTAGCGTCGAAGATGGAAGAACGAGAGTCACCTAAGAAGTCAGAGGAGACAACAGCGTCTTCAGTGTAACCTAAGACACCCTTTAATTCACCATCAGCCTTAGCCTTGACAACCTTCTTGATTTCATCGTAGGTGGTTTCCTTAGCTAACTTAACAGTTAAATCAACAACGGAGACATCGACAGTTGGGACTCTGAAAGACATACCGGTTAACTTACCTTGTAATTCTGGTAAGACCTTACCGACAGCCTTGGCGGCACCAGTAGAGGATGGGATGATGTTACCGGAAGCGGTTCTACCACCTCTCCAGTCCTTGTGGGATGGACCATCGACAGTCTTTTGGGTAGCGGTCATGGAGTGAACAGTGGTCATTAAACCTTCTTCGATACCGAAAGCATCGTGGATAACCTTAGCTAATGGAGCTAAACAGTTAGTGGTACAAGAAGCGTTGGAAACAATGGTTTGGCCAGCGTATTTGTCTTCGTTAACACCAACAACGAACATTGGAGCGGTACCGGATGGGGCAGTGATAACAACCTTCTTGGCACCAGCATCAATGTGCTTTTGAGCGGAGTCTAATTCCTTGAAGATACCAGTGGAGTCAATAGCGATATCGACGTTAGAGGCACCCCATGGTAAGTTAGCTGGGTCTCTTTCATTGTAGACAGCAATCTTCTTACCATCGATGATTAAATGTTTTTCATCGTGAGCAACTTCACCGGCGTATTGACCGTGGGTGGAGTCGTACTTGAACATGTAAGCAGCGTAATCGTTGGAGATGAATGGATCATTGACAGCGACAACTTCAATGTTCTTTCTAGCTAAAGCAATTCTTAAGACTAATCTACCGATTCTACCGAAACCGTTAATAGCAATTCTAACCATTTTTGATAATATGTGTTTGTGATGTTTGTTTTATACAATGAAGTGTATGGTATCTTATATAATGAGAGAGAAAGAAGAGATAAGAGAAAGAGAATAAATAGAGAAGCTAATTAAGAAAAGAGAAATGAATATATAATTGAGAAATAATGAATTGTTTATATATGTAAGAAATATCTAGAGAATATGAAAATGAGACGGTGAGAAATGAACAGCCCTAACTAACTTCATAACCGAATAGTTGCGATGATAAAAAAAAAAATAGAATGAAGAATTGAATTAAATTGAATTGAATTGAGTTGAATTAAGTTAAATTTAATTGAATTTAATTGAATTCAATTAAATTAAATTAAATTAAACAGCTCAACGAAGAAACGAACAATACCGAGTACATCACACATTGGTTGCGTCTGTTTGTGTGTTTGTGTGTTTGTATAGTGATAGTGGTTGTGATAGTGGTGATAGTGTACTACAATGTAGTGTAGTGTAGTGTGTATCGAGAGGATATTGTTTTTGACAAGAACAAAATGGAACGCGATGGAAACAGATGATGATAGTGTTCGGTCTGGGGTTCCTGTATTTTTGTAGCAGAGACGTGTATCTGGTGGGATGCCTCTATCTGTGGGCAGTGGTGGGCAATTGTGGGCAATTGTGGGCTTCCTGTTTTTGTGTATTTGTGTTTTTGTTTGGGATTCCTATAAATGTGAACACCCACACACACGTCGTTGGTGTTGTGTCACGTGCGTTTCGTGTGCAGTGATGTTGTAGTTGTAGTAGTACTAGTATTAATTTTAGTATCAGTATTAGTATTATATAGTGTATAAACTCTATATAGTCTCTTAGTGTTCTATCTTGATCTCTGGCTTCACCCAGCTCAATCTATTCTTGTTATAACTAGGGTATGATGGCAACACTACTACTAGCAGTATACAAAGACCTACTCCATACACTTGCAGCAAGCTCTTGATCGACCCTAATGCATACCCATAAATGCACGAGATAACTGTAATACCAACCAATACCTTATCAATCCTCTTGTCTAATGACTTCTGGGTTGGGTAATCGACGGGAAACGTCAACTTCTTTGAAAACTCTGCTAATATCTGAGATGACATGTTGTGTTATGTCTTGCTTTGCCTTGCTTTGCTTTGCCTTGCTTTGCCTTGCCTTGCCTTGCCGTATTCGACTCTCTTATATTTATATCTTATCTTAATTTGTCTTTGTTGTTCTTTACTTCAACGCTTTTTCACTTCACTGGCCGCGCAGAAAATAAATTGCTAACAAATATATCTCTGTATATATACAAATCCTTATATATCAACCTTACCAAACACTTGGTCATCCTTCAACCAGTTAATCAGCTCGATAAACAGCATTCCTTTACTCACATCCGCATCTGCCGGTATATACACACTTTTGTTCACCCTCTGGCTCTCTTTGAATAACTTTACTATCCTAGCATTCACTGATACCAAATTAAATATCTGACAATTAAAAAGATCTAATTCAACTTTCCAACTCCTGAACAATTCATTCTCTATCACCCCAACTATAGATACCATAGACTTGTTCCTTCGCCCACTGCTACCCTTCCCTCTAGCTGCATCACTCTCATCTTGTACAGGTATCTTGTTCATAAATTTCACCAAATTCACAAACCCAATTAAGCAATTCTGTAATTGCATATTCAGCCTCGTATTACTATTATGTTCCATTATATAACTATTGCTCTTGTACACCAATGTCACAACCCTCTTACTAACCAACTCCCGGAAAAATTTTATAGTCTCACCAATATCATTTAACTTCTTACCAGACCATATTTCCTTCTCCTCTTCTTCTTTCTTCTCTCTCTCTTCTTCATTCTCATATAACACTGTATTCTTATTCAATAACTCTCGGAAATTCTCTCTCAATTTAAAGATCTCCTCACATAGTCCATCTTTATATTTACTCAACTGTATATTAATATCTTTTTCTTCGTCCTCCCCCTCTTCTCTTCCCTCTTTCCTCACTTGAATTACATAATACGCCGTATACGCCAGATCTGTCATATAATGCGAAACATTCAAAATTATCGGAATCACCTGCTTCAATAATTTCAGGTTTATATCATGATCAAAATCAACACTTTCTTTATTCATTGTACTCTTACTCTTATCTATTTCTGCATATCGATAATCACTTTATCCACCCTTTCATTTCGTATCACCATCTTTAATCATTCATTCATCCGTTCAATTTTTACAACTATTATTATTATAACTGTATGGTTACCCTCACTCTTTAAATCATTTAAATCAATCTTGGTTACTGTTATCACATTCACCCTCCTCCCGACTTGGTATCATTCCATTATCATATATTTTTAGTATCTCCTTCAAATTCTTCCCTTCATAATCCTTTTCACTACCGTTAATCTCATTATCTTCAACATTTCCCCCTGCCCTCACTTCCTGTTCCACCTCTCCCTCTTCAACTTCACTAGGCAATGCCCTTTCCCATGGCTTACCACGTGGCTTTATCTTCGAGTCACTCCTTAAACTGTCATCTAACACTATATTCTCCACTTTCGTTACATTGGGTATAGGCTTGTTATTAACTATGTGCTCGATAATCTCATCGTAACTTAAATCTTTAGACATATTTCTTTATCTTGACTTGATAAATTATACTTTTTTTTTTTCGTAACTAATCTCTACAGATATTACGTTAGTCTTTTTCCTTTTTTACTCGTCATATATATATATATATATGTATATATATACATTTACACTCCTACTACTTAGTCATACATGGTCCCTCCTCTTCCCTGTTTCAATTGTATTTTCTCTATTGAAAAAAAAAAAAAATAATAATATAATAATTGATAAAATAATAATAAATGTAAACAATTGAAAAGTTCATACACGAGAAAACGCCCAACTCGTTTTACGTTTCTTCAATGATGAATAGATCTATCCTATATCTATTAGCTGTCTCATTTATTATACGTTTAGCTTTCTTCGCATTTGGTATTTATCAAGATGCCCACTATAAAGTCAAATATACTGATATAGACTACCATGTATTTCACGATGCTTCCTTCTACGTATACAACAATCTATCACCCTACATGAGAGATACTTACCGTTACACTCCATTGCTGAGTTGGTTCTTCCTCCCAAACCATTGGTTTAACCAATTCCACCTCACAAAGATATTCTTCTTACTTTTTGATATCTTTACCGGCATCATCATTTTGAAACTTTTATATACTCCAACAAATAATAACAATATTAATACTATCATTAAGTTGAGTTCTATATGGCTATTGAATCCAATGGTCATTACAATAAGTACAAGAGGTAATGCAGAGGCAATACTATGTTTCCTCATTCTTTTATCAGCAATAGCGTTCAAGTATGATCATTATATCATTGGCTCGATCATATACGGTTTATCAATCCATTTCAAGATATATCCAATCATTTATGCATTACCGATTACTATATATCTATACTATTCGAACAAATCATTGACTTGTTCCCAAAAATGGAGAAAGATATTCATAGTAGGGTTCGTAACATTATTAACATTGATCACTCTGAACTATATAATGTTCAAGCTGTACGGCTATGAGTTCCTCGATCAAACATATTTTTACCATATCTATAGATCTGACCATAGACATAATTTTTCAGTATGGAACCAACTATTGTATTTCGATTCAGCATTAACCTCTTCTTCCGGATCCTCCTCGATGTTAACGAAATTTGCATTCGTACCACAGCTATTAATAGTCATAATCCTTGGGCTTTATAATCTTTGGATACCAAGTTTTGAATACAAATCCAAAATCAACCCAGACTTCGACTTCAACCTAGTACTTAATGTATTCTTTATTCAAACATTTGCATTCGTCACTTTCAATAAAGTCTGTACTTCACAATATTTCATCTGGTACTTGATCTTCTTGCCATTCTACTTACAAGGAACTACCTTATCCATATGGGAACTTTTAAAAATGCTGTCCGTATGGGCTGGTGCACAGGGTCTGTGGCTGAATGAAGGCTATAAATTGGAGTTTTTAGGGATGAATAATTTTTACCCAGGTCTGTTCATGGGGAACGTCTTCTTCTTCTTAGGAAATGTATGGATATTGGGTAAATTCATTCAAGATATTAAATCGAGACAATAGCTCGTTATTTTGTAAATATATGACAACAACTGTATATATCTATATATTAATACCATATATCACACACAGTGTAGATAGTAGCAAAGCTCATCGCAAATCAATTTCACGTCAGAAACGATCAAATTTGCACAGCGAAAAATTCTGGAAAATTTTAATCTAAAACATAATTAAAATTTATTCAATTTGAAATGTTTTATATACATACAAATTCGAATGCCTAAAACTCAGCCACAGATCAACTGAACTAATTATCAAAAAATAGCTAAAACGCAATATGTCCAGATTAGAAATTTACTCACCGGAAGGTCTTCGTCTTGATGGACGTCGTTGGAATGAATTGCGTAGGTTTGAAACTTCAATCAACACTCACTCGCATGCCTCTGATGGGTCAGCATACCTTGAACAAGGTAATAATAAAATAATTACCCTTGTGAAGGGTCCAGCTGAACCTGCGTTACGTAGTCAATTGGACCAAACTAAGGCAACTCTAAATATCAGTGTCAATGTAACAAAATTTTCAAAATTTGAAAGAAGCAAGATGTCAGGAAGTAATAAGAATGAAAGAAGAATATTAGAAATACAAACTTCATTAATAAGGACATTTGAAAAAAATCTAATGTTACATCTTTACCCTAGAACAATAATCGATATAGAGATTCATGTATTACAGCAAGATGGTGGTTTATTAGCATCATTAATTAATGGGATTACATTAGCTTGTATAGATGCTGGGATAGCAATGTATGATTATATCAGTGGTGTATCTATTGGTTTGTTCGATACAACACCATTGTTAGACATAAATTCTTTAGAAGAAGTGGCAATGAGTTGTGTAACGTTGGGTGTTGTCGGTAAAAGTGAAAAATTATCATTATTGTTAGTAGAAGATAAGATTCCATTGGATAGATTGGAGAACGTCCTTGCAATTGGAATTGCTGGTGCACATAGAATAAGAGACTTGATGGACCAAGCACTAAGAAAGCAAGCACAAAAGAGAATTTCAAATGCATCAAGGAAATAAACTACAGCATATCACGTGCATACACATACACATGCACATATACATATACATATACATTCATGCACGTACATAAACGTCAAATCATCTCTAATAGATATGTATAACATATATTATTATATTTTTGTACTTGTATATATCTACATCTATAAAGCATAAAACTATATTAATTTTTGTTCTATCGATTTTTTATGCGGCAAGACAACGAAAAAAATTAAAAAGTTTCAATCAGCATTAATAAAAACAATGTATATGAATAGCAAATAGATATCTCAATAAATACATAATCACATCATAGCCATATAATCATATAACCCCCATTGAAATGTCGTTGAACGAGGTAGTTTATTGTGAAGTTTGTACATACCCTGTTGATTACTGTGAATTCTCAGGTAAATTGAAACGTTGTAAAATCTGGTTAAATGAGAACCATCCTGATTTATTTACAAATTTATATGGTGCTGATAAGGAAGATAAGGAAGATAAGAAAGATGTTGCAGTCGATGCTGTTAGTGCTAAATTAGCTGAGTCCAGCATTGGTGAAGAAAGAGAAAATAAGTTAGAAAAAGATCTACTAAGATTACAAACCAAACAAGAAAATAGAGAGCAAAGAGAATTGGCTAAGAAGCTATCATCAAAGGTAATTATCAAGAGAGAAGCAAGAACCAAGAGAAAGTACATTGTAGCCATCTCTGGTTTGGAGGTATTTGAGATTGATATGAAAAAATTAGCAAAGGCATTTGCATCTAAATTTGCTACTGGGTGTTCAGTATCTAAAAATGCAGAAAAGAAGGAAGAAATTGTTATTCAAGGTGATGTATTAGAAAAAGCTGAAGCTTACATTCATGGTCTATTAACTGAAAAGGGGTTGAAAGATGTTAAAGTTGAAACAATTGATGCTTCAAAGAAGAAGAAGAAACCAACAACTGAAGTTAAATAAGTATCCTCTAAATTCTTTCGAATTTATTTTCTCATATTATATACATAATTAAGCATATAATATACATACATGCATATATATATATATATATATATATATGTATATATTTATGTATAAATGTACTCGGTATTATTACCTTGATAAGTATTTTGATTTTACAGGTTTACCGTATTGGAAAATTTAAAATATGAATGTATACTCAAATATATATTTACACTGAAAATTTTATTAATGCTTAATATTGAATTTACTTGTTATTGTCATCATTCTCGTCATCATCTTCATCTCCATCCTCTTCATCTTCATTTTTATCTTCACTATCGTCCTCTATATGTTCTGAAGATTTGTGTGCTTCATCATCTTCACTATCAGTTTTCACCCCCTTTTCACCAGTGAACTTTCTTGCGAACTCGCTGGCAGGAGATTTTTCTCTAAAGATTTTTCTTGTTCTTGCAATTGCATTTTCCACATTAATATCTTCTTCTTCATCATCATCTTCATTGTCATCATCATCTCTATCATCATCACCGCCATCTTCTTCTGAATCTTCTGAACTATCAGATTGTAGTTTATGCTTTAATTTCTTCTGTTTATTATTTATTAATTGGCTTTTCTTTTGATTTCTCATATTATCACCTATTAATTTTAGATAAAGCTTGTTGCCTAAAGTTTTCTTTAATAAGATCTCTCTGACTTCAAAATATAAATCCTTTGAATTTAAATTTAAATTTTCTTGATTTTTCTTGAAGTATGATCTGAAATCATTAATATGCTTCTTGAACTCCAACTCATTTTTTTTCAACCATGAAACATTTAATTCTTTTCTTGTGGCACCTCTTGCGAAGTTTCTCATTAAATACTTGTCATAGTCTCTAATAATCTTTGTAATAATATCGCTTGTTGAAATACCATTTGTCCTTTGTGTCGTCAAGAATTTCCCCATTTCTTTAATTGGCTTATATATGTCATCACTATCAGCACTAACATAAGGAATATCATCATGTGCGACATAATCAATCTTATGTTTTGTCAAGAACTCTGGCGTGACACACCATGGAGCATTAGGTATGACTTCATCAACCCATTTACAGTGCATTAAAGTTTCACAACGTTGTTCATCAGTCAATACAGTCAGCCCTTTTAACTTATGCGTGACTTTGTCACTTGGCACACCACAAATCAATGTTACGTTAGGAAATGATTTCTTACATTGTTCCAATTGTTTCATATGACCTAGATGGAATAAATCAAAGACACCATCAGCGTATATTCTTATTGGCCTATCGGTGGGAGGTAAGTTTAATGAGTACCCCTTTGGTCTGTATTTATGTAATTCTTTTGGTAATTTTGAATCTAACAGGATTTCATTTTTTTCAAATGTAATTTGTTCTTTGGTCTTTGCTTCTTGATCTTTATTCAAATGACGACGTTTGACCACCAGTGTCCTCTCCTCGTCATTAGCGTCTTCCTCATGCTTTCTCTTGTTGTTTTTCTTGTTTATCTTGAACAGATTAGTTAAAGAGGATTTTGATTTCGACAATGTTTTCTTCAATGATGAAGTTCTAGACAACTTTTCACTCATTATTTAATAATAACAATAATAATTTTCTTCTTCTGAGTTGTATTTATTCTTGATAATCAGAATATACTTGAACAGCAGCTGCTTATCAAGTAAGATGAACATGTATACGCCCTTGAACAACAATTTCAAACATTAAACCGTGTTTATTTTGTCTTGTCGTATTTTGATACCTTGAAATACTAACTGAGTTTCTCTCTGCACAATTTTCCACATACAAAAAACGCGACGCACAAAGAATTTTCTAATCAACAAAATTTTTCACATTCAATAAACAGGAACACGTGATAGGCAAGTGCAACGTATATACATCTGGATATATCAAATTATATAAGACTAGTGGGTGTGTCTATGCGACTCTCTTGATAATATGAACCCCACTGTCACTCTCCACAATATCGCTGATCTCGTCAATCTTCAATGCGAACGCAGCTTTTTCAAAACTAGGCTGCATTTCACCCTTGCCAAACCAGCCTAGATCTCCGCCTCTTTTGAATGAAGAGCAATCGGATCTTTCCTTTGCAATACTCTCAAACTCGCCTTTCTTTACATCATCTTCGTTCTTCAGTTTGTTTAATATTTCTTGTAACTCCTCGATGGCATCGGCCTTCTCGATAGTAATCTTCTCATTCAATCGACTGGACACAGGCCTGCGTGATTCCTTGTGTTTCAACAATATGTGAAGACATCTGACTTTGAAAGGATGCTCCACTAAGTAAGTTTGTAATTTTTCGTGCACGGTACCTTCTGGTTCTTCCCATTGGGATTGCTTAGTCTCTGGGTGGAAAAAATACTCACGCTTCTTGGATTTACTATATCTTACAGTCCATGGATTTGGAAGTCCAGTATCAATTTCACTCATTGTATATTATGTGGATGTTATTATTAGTGGGTAACCTTGCTTGCTATATATATGTGTTTGTGTAGGTACCTGTAGGTTTTGTGTATATTCTAAACGTATACATATCCCTATTCTTACACTGTTTAAATAGAAAAAATATGATTTTTGTTCGTTCCGCCCGTTTTTCCCACTGATTCATGGATAGTGTCGTTGATTGACTGATTGGAACAAAGATGATATGTATTTCTTGAAGGTGAAAAAGTTAGGTGGTTGCATCCATCACTTCTTCTAATATTTCCCACTACATACCTTTAAACTATTATTTGCTGTTTTATATTTTTATCTTCATATTATATCACCAATATAAATATTTATAAAAATAATACATAGTACATGTATAAAAAATAATTCTGAACATTATCAATAAAAGGTTCTATTTTGCTTATTAGTCGCCACTTTCTTTTTATCTAAAGTTTCGCCTTTATATCGTCAATTGCCTCATAAACAGCAAGACCCTCTTGCGAAACACTTGCAATAATTTCTCCGTTCTTGACATCATAGTATTCGCCATGTAGCAAATGCTTATGGTTGGTCGAGCTTGAATTCTCAATATTCAAATACATTAAATCATTTACTTTTGGTAACTGATGGAAATATATTGCATGGTCTAGGGAGACACTAAATTTGTGGCAATACAATGGTAAGTTATTAAAATAAGGTAATGTTAACAATAAGTATGAATCAGACAAGTATGCAAAAGCTACATAGTTATAACGTGGATCGTTGGATGAAGAAATTAATTCTGTACCTGGACCATCAGCATCAGCACCTTCTAGGGGCTGTTCCTTGTCTGTGATGTTTACCGAATCTGTTCTGATCCTTAGGAAATAGTTTAGGTTTTCATTACGATGGTCATTGGTCGAATGGAAAAAATTCTTTGGAAAATAGTAATGCATAGGTTGGGTCTTGAATGAATCGTAAAGTGCTGTTAAATGCTGGTCACCTTTAGCGGTTTGAAAAACTGGGGATATCTGATTAAATACTTCTCTATTAACTTTGTTGTCTTGTATATTTCTCTTAAATAAGGGGGCAGCATATTCGAAGTCCTTGACAAACGTAGTATAAGAAGGTA
Source organism: Jamesozyma piceae (assembly GCA_030674245.1). Classification (NCBI taxonomy): domain Eukaryota; kingdom Fungi; phylum Ascomycota; class Saccharomycetes; order Saccharomycetales; family Saccharomycetaceae; genus Jamesozyma; species Jamesozyma piceae. Next base: position 220,932 of record JAJLYB010000003.1, read on the forward strand.
AAGTGATTTCCTTTAAATGGTGTAAAGCTTCATTCTTGGTAGCCTCGCCAGCTTTCTTCGAGAACAAAATCATCGAAGTAAACACTAATTTTTCATCCTGGTACGCCTTGATCTGTTTGTGGATAAAATTGGTACCTCTTCTTAAATTCTCAACATCGTACTGAATCAACTTGTGTGGATTACCAGCACTAATGAAATACACATGTAAAGATGTTGGTATGAAATCCCTTGGGACAGTATTCAAAGATGCCAGTAACGATTGCGCAACTAGTGTACCGCCAAATGTATTACGGGACCCAACAGGTGATGGAGATAAATTTGCAGTTATAAAACTTGTTTTTGATAATCTAGATAGAGCTAATATCTTTTCTAACTTAGCAATGGGGGACATCTCTTTGTAGCCTTTGATAATGGTCTGTTTAGGTCTCTTGTTTTTTTAATCTTTAGTCTATTTCATTCTGAATAGTATAATAGAATAACAGCAATTATAAACACTATTAGATAATATTACTATAACGAATCCAATCATTTATATACACATTAAACACGGTTGTTAAATTGTCTTATCAGCCCAGCAGTAGATCATACATTTTGTTTTGTTGGAGAAACAGAAAACTTTGGTCTTTCGAGATGCTCGGTGATAATGCTTTTCGCAACGTAGTCATGGCATTTTCTTACATAAATAATAGATACACTAAATAAGTATAATAACAGAGACCCGATTACAACTCTGATGAGTATTCAACTATGGTAGTCATATCATGATCATCAGGGTTATGGTTCTCGTTGTTTTGATTAGCCATATTAACTTCTTCCCAGGATATGATGGTTCTGCTTGTGCCATGCTTACTATATGCAGGTACCCTGTTTTCAACATTCACAGATACTTGTGATTGTGGCGCTACTGAGGGGGATGTTGTAGTTTTTCTTCTTGGATTTCTCCTTTTATTTATCGCATTTTTATTTTTAACTGGGATATTATTACATACACTTTGATTCCTCCGAGTCCACATTGATTTAGATCTAGTGACAGGTCCAATGGCATCGACTATCTCAATCTCCTTTATCTCTTCTTCATTTGATAGAGTTGTCCCATTCAAAGAAATTAGTTCTTTTCGAGTTTCTCCTTCGTGCAAAAGCAAATTCTGTTCTAAGTTGCCTTGTCTGGTATTCAAATTCATTAGCTCCTTCGACATAGACACCAATAATAACTGAACACTCTCCATCTGTAACCCTAAATTCTTAATCAATACCGTATCATATCTTTTGTTTAATTTTTTAGTATCCACTGGTTTGGTATACCGTTCAAATTTTTCTCTTAGTTCATTGACCAACTCATTCCTCTGCTCGAATTTTTCATTTAGTTCATTGACCAATTCATTCTTCTGCTCAAATTTTTCATTTAGTTCATTGACCAGCTCATTCTTCTGTTGGTTCAATGCCTTGGTAATGTTGTTATCTAGGTCTAAATAATATCTTGTTATATGTTAGTATATCTATGGAATCATACTGATTGTGTGATGGTAGTAAGGGTGTCTATGAAAATAGGCGAACCATTTTGAATAGTTTTAAATTTGTCTACAAATTTAGCCAAGTCTATATATCTATCGTTTAATTGTTTCATTAATGCTAAAGAATTTTCACGTAATTGAATACTTTCGATTTCTAATTTCGACGCCCATTCCAATATTTGTTTATCTGCTTCATTAGATCGGTGGTTCCCCTTAATTGGAGATGAGGAGCCGGAAGGGCAACTAGACGCAGAAGCAAAAGAAGAAATTTCTGTTGCTTGGTCTTCAGTAGGTAGTCTTTGCATTTGGTTTAGTAAAGGTGGTGTATTAACTGAGTTAGTTTAAATGTATATGCGAATTTTCTGTCTGTATAAATGTGTTCATATTTAAATCATCCTTTTATCATAAGATTGGTTTCAGGCACAATTTTTTTATGAGAGGAAAATTAAAAAATTAAATATGCTAACAAACACATAAGAAGAAAAGTGTGAAAGTACAGAAAGAGAAGAAAATAGAAGAGAAAGTGAGTGAATCATCGGTCAAATAAGTATATATGTCCCCATTACTAAAAGAATATCTGAATAAAAAAATTGTAGTCATAACAACAAATGGTGAATGTTACATAGCGATGCTAGAGGGATACGATAAAAGTACAAATTTGATTGTTTCCAACGTTTATAATAGATTTGATGATACTATAGTAAGTTCTGTGCAGCTACTTCGAGGTAGTGAAATTGTGCTTTGTGGATTATACGAGCCTGAACCAGATGATAAGGATCAAACAGTGAATAATAACAGTGAGGAAAGCCTTATATTGCATGATACAAAAAATAGAGTAATAGATGAGCATTTAATATGGTTAAAAGTAGGACAAACGAAAACTCAAACCAATAAGCATAAGAGACAAAAAGTAGCCGAATAGATGGTTACACGCACGTATATATACTTATCTATCTACTAATTAAGCTTTACAATATATTTATATAACTCTACCAATCAGGAATTTCTGACGGATGGAATGCCTAGTTGGTGCATTTTGATGGCGACACTTAATAAATAATCAATAGACTCATTATAAATTTTTGCCTTTTCAATCGTAGGTCCCCAAACAAATATACCATGTCTTCTTATTATCACAGCACAACAATTTGGGTACGTTTCACAAACTTTAATTAGGTCATCGGTTAATTCGTATTCGAAATTTTTATTCTCAATGATTGGAATTGATAATGTGTCTTGAAACAATAAATTTCTGGGTTTCCCTGTTTGTGGGTTGATAATCGTGCTTGGCATGGCTTTGATTTGTTCAATATGTGATATTTCAAAAGTCATATCGTACAATAACGATGCAATTACTGCATTTTCTGAGTGTGTATGGATTATAGCACCAACATCTAGTAATTTGTAACAAGTAAGAAATAATGGAGTACAATCGCTTGGTTTCAAACCTGTTGGTTTCCTAAGGTAGTTGTTGTTATCCTCGATATCCTCTTTTGAGCCATCAAAAACGAAAAGATCAGTTGGTTTCATCAATTCTTTTTGGACACCAGATGGTGCAATGTAATAGTGGTTGGCCTTGTGATCTTTTATAGAGATACCTCCGCCTGTACCCAAACACCAATCCTTATGATAAAATTGATTGCATAGCGAACAGATTAAATTCGCTGGGTGATTTGAATCATCTGAAATGACTAAATGGTCGTTATTAGTGGACATTTCTCAATGTTAATTTCTTTAAATAATTGCGTTTTTTAAATAAAATATACAATTGTCTAAGAAACTATAAAAAGAGTGGACATACTCTATGATTTCGACTTCGATTTCTATTTCGATCTCAAAATTTTTTTTTCATTAACGGTTTTCATTGATTTATACATTTAAAAAAAAATTCTTCATAATTGACTCTAACCAGAAGTAATTGTTCCACAGTTTTTACAGGTTCTGTAAGAGACATCGCTATTGAATAGTTCAATCTTTTCCTTAACTTGGGTACCTAAATCTGTCATGATAAAGTCGAACTTGGTTACAATCTCTTTGCAATTTGGACAATACCAAAGCATAGAGTCTAACTTCCCTTCGCCCCTATCTTGATATTCTACGACGATCCCAACAGTATCTTTGAATCGAATGGGAGAATGAGGTACGTTAGCGGGGAGTAAATAGGAGTCACCCTCATGAATATCGATAGTCTTAAAAATATTATCATCTGTATCAAATATTTTCAATTCCATTGAGCCTTTCTTTTGGAAGAACCATTCTGGTGTTGGGTTAATATGGAAATCTGTTCTATTATTTGGACCACCGATTAGCATGATAGTAAAACCATCTTGATAGAGGCAATAATTATTGACTGGTGGAGCTAGAAGTTCTGGATGTTCTGATACCCATCTGTCTATGTTTATTGGTTTTGTGTTTACCATTATATATATATGTACAATTATGTATATTATTTTTATTCTTTGTATGTCAAATAATGTATGTTGAAAAAAAGTCAGGTATGTTTTAAATAAGGTACAAAAAATAGAGAATATAAATATATTTTCATTAAATTGTAAGTGTAGAAAGGGAATTGTTGGAGTTCTTTTATAAGAAAACGACAACGATAACGGTAACGACAACAGCGATAAGGAAAGGGATAGCGATAATGGTTTTGTTTTTATTGGCTGCGAGTGGTGTGGTGTAATAAACAAGTTCACAAAGATAGAGTAAGAGTAAGAGTCAGACGTCGATCGGCCTGGAATCAGATGAAGGTACATTCCGAGCGACACATTTGAGGTTGATAACGGCCTGTTCAACAAATTACGTTGAGTTAGTAAATTGTTGTCGCAATAATCTGACGACAATGACAGTAAATGAAAAAATTTAATTGCGAACATTTTTGCAAAACAAGATTTATTTTTTTGCAATTACAAATATTGACAAGTAGATATATAGATGCTATAGGAGCGGGATATAGAGACATAGATACATAGATACATAGCCAGAGAGATATTTGTCTCTGTTAATACTTTAGTAGTTTAACGACTCCCGTATCAAATTAAATTTATTAAATAGCCTATACCTAACACCTGGCTACAATATTATAGGACTAACGTAACTGTCATAATTACTGAGTAATAACAATTCATTTAAACTCATGCCCTTAAGAAGGTGGAAATTGTCAATACCACCATAATTCCAACTTAGAAATGTCATTAAAATAAATAAAGAAATATCAGGCTACTTTCTTAATTGTCCTATTTACAGAATGTATACTAACAGCTATAATATGAGACCTTGCCTCTGTTACTAATATATGACTCCGGTGTAAACTAATTATTTTGGAAGTGATTAAATAATGCTTCTGTTATTAATGCAGAATCACTATCTTTATAATACTTCCTTAAAATACAATATAAAATAGAATGTAGATTAAAGAAACTATTAGATTACTTTTTGTTAAGATTAATCCTGTTTTATGTATGCCTAAAATTGTGTGTTCAATTCTGTTAAGGTTCTAGTTAATATGTCTGATAGTGTTAATATATGGATTTTGTCGTTTGAAACTAAATTCTCAATAACGATAGTTATTTACAAATTTTAATTACCATTAGAGGCAGAATTAGTGTTCACTAAACTAACTCTTGCCAGAAACGGATTGTACCTAACAGTTTCTTCTCTTATTTTGGTCATGCAATATTTCATAATTCAGAGCATATAATTAAAGCATTGAATAATTCCCTCCCCAAACTTCGATATGTGTCGGAGCCTCGGCCGGAAATAATTTTTCCAAACACGAAAATTGAAAAATGAAAAACAAACAAAGACACAAAAACAAACAAACAAGCCATCGATAATCTTAACAATTCAGCTGCAAATCGTGAAAGACTGTCAAAGGACTACACAGCTAGGTAAGGAATAGTATATTATTGTTAACATCAAATTTTGCAAAACTTAGTTTACCTTGGTGCATTTTGACATAACTTGTTAATTATCAAGGTCCATTTATATTAGAAGTAAAGTAAACAAAAAACAAACAAGCATAAACACAAGCATAAACACAAGCACAATGAATGCAAATAATAGTCCAAATGACGATATCGATTTTAATAAGCTACCTCTGGAAGAAAGGTTAAACCATAAGAGTTGGAAAGGTAGACTTCATGGATATCAAGAATTAATTAAAAAATTTAACAACGCTATAGAAATAGATAACTCCATTTCAGTTTATTGGAATGATCCAACAATTTTCAATAAGTTCATAACGGATCCAAATGTCGTGGCCCAGGAACAAGCTATCATTGCACTAGACTCGTTGATTAAATTAATGAAACCCATAACTAATGACTTGGGTTCAAAGGCAAACAAATTTCTATCAGTTTGGGTGCCCTCATTGATTGAAAAAAGTGTGAGTTCATCAAGATCCACAACTAAGGAAACCTCTATGAACTGCATTATTCTATTATGTTCATTAGACAATTCGATTCAAGTTACAGTAGACTTAATCTTACCATTCTTAGACAAAAAATTGCCAAAATTATTATCCTCAGCAATAAACTGTTTGTCGAAACTGGTTATCTTGTACGGTTTTGTTAACATTAAAAACTCAGTTGGATTTTTAGATCAGGTTTTAGTCACTTTACCTAAATTAGCCAACCATGCAGACAAAACAGTTAGATCAGGGACAATAAATCTTTTGTTGAACATCTTTATTCTAATCCATAAGGATAATGATTTATTAAATTTCTTAAATGAGTTTATTAATAATAATTTGAAACCAATTCAACAACGTGATTTGAACAAGTTGTTTAGTGAGCATATAAACGATACAATAAATTTTATCAATTTTGAACAAACAGAAAGAAACAACCACAAGAGGAAAGATAAGGACGGTGATACTTTGATGCTTGAAGAAGAAATAATTACAACAAGCCAACAAGACCAGCAGCAGTCATCGTCAAAAGAACCTAAGATTGATCCATTTACCCTATTACCAGAAGAAACAATTCTCGATAAATTACCAGCAGATTTCAATGAAAGAATTAAATCAGTTAAATGGAAAGATAGAGTAGAGGCACTAGAAGAGTTTTATAATGATTGTCTAATTAAAGTTAAAAGAATCACAGCAAGGGATGATTACACGGATCTTTTTAATATCTATTCGAATATTTTGCAAAAGGATGTTAATGTTCAAATTGTTACAATAACGACCCAATCGATTGAAACGATCTTTGGTAAGTTAAGGAAACCTGCATTGACCAAGAATTACATCTTGATTATCTTCAATCCATTACTACAAAGAACAAAGGAAAAAAAGAATACAGTCATTGAAGCAATTCGTAGTTGTTTGAAACTAATTTGCTTAAATTTTAACCCCTTATCAATAGAAAACGATGATCTTTTAAATGATATTCTAATTGCCATGAAACATAAGATACCACAAATCAAATTAGAATCGACAACACTTTTCATTCATATCTTACGAGATATGAGCACGAACAACAGTAATGAAGTTTTGATTAAAAGACTGAATGGTAGTATAGATGAGAATGCAATCATGCCGATTGTGATTAAAATTGTTAATGACATGCAACCAGCAATGAGAAATGTTGGGTTTGAATGCATGGCAGTCTTGATTAAATTATTGGGTCAAAGATATTTTAATGAAACTATGGAACATTTAGATAATATGAAAAGAAATAAGATTGAAGAATTGGTTAAGACTTTATCTGAGATGAACACTAGTTCTTCTTCGTCAGCTTCTTCGTCAGCTTCATTTTCTTCTAAAGTAATTCCATCGAAACGTGGACCAAGCTCACCTTTGAGAAATTTGAAAAACATTAAACAAACCAATTCACCACCACATCTACCATTACAATTAAATAATGGTAATAATAACAATCAAAATTCATTGAGAAATATAAAATTATCTAAATTTAGTGAACAGAAGTCCAAACCTGCTATAAAGAATGATAGTGTTAAAGTTGTTATGAATGGTAATACTACTTCTAATGCTAATACTAATGAACACCATAATCAACTAATCAAGAATTTGAAAGAATCAAATAAACTGCTGACAATTGAAAAGGAAGATATTACTAGACAACTTAATAAATTGAAAGATAGTAATCAAGAATTACTAAAGGACAATGAATTATTAAAACTGAAGAATGAAGAATTTAAAAATGACATAAAACATAAGGATATTGCATTAAATGAAAAGGTGGGTGAAATTAATAAATTGAATGAAAGAATTAAATATCTAAACGAAGAAATGGTGAATCTAAAGGAAATGCAACATTCACGAAAATTAAGTAATTCTAGTAGTTCTAATGATGATTTACCAAGACGTGTTGATTCACTAAGGATAAATTCTAGTATAAATTCAGTAGACGCCACTACAAACTCAGTTAATTTTGATAATCCATTTCCACAAACGATGCATGATATAAATGAAAATGAAGAAAGTTGGAAGCGCGCTGCGGAAGTAACAAGGATGTTAAAGGCAAGGATTGAAAAGATGAGATCAAGAAATAGATAGATAGATTTGAGATTGTGTTTATATTTGTATTTATACTTATATTTATATTAACAAAGATTTTTGAATACAAGTTAATGAGTGATTTGTGTTGAGCTAGTGGTTGGCCATCGTATTCAGGGATATTTATATTTATTAGTGGCACAGACATTATATATAGACTTGATATAATTATCTGTTACTCTTTTTCTATATAATTAAAATAAGTATTCTACATATGAATATTAAGATAATCTCTTATATATCATAAAGGCTTATCACCTTATTTAATTTTCTTATCTCATACAGTTCCTACAATAAGAGCCGTCTTATTATATATTGTTATAGTAATATCTTAACAATTTGGAATAAATAAATATTAAAATATTTTGTTTATGATTTGTTTGTAAAAGTAAGTTTCATGATATTGGGTAAACAACAAAAAACAGTAAAAAAGCATGCAAAAAAAGATTACCCTAATTAATAATGCTTAGTACTAATTATATCACATGTTTGTAATTTTATAATATATATATTCTTTAAATTTCTTATAAATTGTATAAAATACCATTTATGTATTTTCATACTTTCCATACAACAGTTTACGATAACCTTAATACCAATAGAGCTTACATATCTATTGAGTTCCAACAATTAAATATAAACTTTGTTAAAAAAGAGGTTTGCCCCCATACTCAGAGCGCTAATAGTAATAGAAGGAATAGAAAGCCATTATATATAGAATTGATATGACCATATGTTTCCATGAAACCATCAATATAACTTAGAATATGTTTTATTCATATCTATTGAGCTTCCGTGGCACGACTAGGGAGTAGCAAACGAATCACTTCTACAAAATACGGAATAACTAGTGCAGCAGCAGCAATAAACAGGCCACCTAAACATATATATTCGTCTCTAGTATATATACCTTGCGATGGGGGTTTTTCTATGTCTATCGGCTCGGATACTGAATCTGCAGGCCTATTAGAAATGGTAGCAGAGTACATGATGACCATTAGACTAAGTGAGAGAGAAAGCTTTCGCCAGAATGGGTGCACAGGCCAACCAAATGGTTTCGGTTCGGTATTGGCTTGTTCAGTGCTAGGGTCTTTAATAGTTTCTATCACTTTTTCGTGTGACGTCTCACCTTTTACGCCAAAGAAGGTTTTTGCGTTAATATGATTACCTAAAGCATCTTTCTGAGAATAGATTGTGCACAGTTTAGCGAGCAATTCCCTTGAAGTTAATTCTGTGTGGGATTCATAGATGTTGCGAATATCATCTTTAGCTTTACCAATGGAAGTTCTTTCAATTATTTGACCAAGCGCGGAATCAAATGAACTCCTTAAAAGTTGTATATCATCAGGTTGAATATTCGGCAACAGGTCCTCATCAATAGTCCCTGCTTCACAATACCTAAACCAAGCTGGATTAGTTTCCCATACATATTTCTTTACATAGCCTGACCAGCTCTGAAAATTAGCAGCTGATGAAAGTTTAATTGGTAAACAGTCTGGACCACATGCAGCAGGATCCATAACCTGTTGAACAAGAGGTTGGACATTATACGTAGAGAGATTTGTATTACTAGAAGGTATAGGCATTATCAAATACAGATTTGATATAGCTACCTATTCCTCTTTTTCTTACACGTCGAATAAATAATATCCATAGAAACATAAAAGTAATCCGTTTTATATCCCCAAACCTTATCAAATTATATTAACTTCTTATCTCCAGCGGTTCAAAGAACAAGGCCCGGCATACGATATCCTGTTTGGGTAATCCCCAACAAATAGAAAGACACATAATTAAAGTTAGTTGAAAACCCACTGGAAAAGATTTCTTTAATAAACGGATTCTATTTTTGCTACTTTAATTTACATGAAGTTGCGATCAGATTGATAGTCACCAACACAACCTTATATATAAACATCACTAAATACGGAGTACAAGACAGTGACTAACAGCACGACTACTACAAAACGGCATTGACATTGGCATTGGCACTAGAACCAGGGTCAACCAGGACCAGGACTAGGGAGAGAACCAGAACCCTCCCAACAGCAGCACCAGCAGCACCAGCAGCACCAGCAGCCTGTTCCAAACCCTGACCACACTCTCACTAACCACCAACGATGTTGTCCCCACAAAAATTGCACCCACCACATTTCTCTCTGTTTGTCTTGGAGACTTTTTCAAACAAATCACTGCCACACACAGAGCGATATTTATTCATTTGATTATTTTGTTTTTGTTTGCATTTTTGGCAACCACTTCCTGCTTTGCACCGTTTCTTTTTTGCTTGTACCGTGAAACCCACACAGGCAACCCGGATTCCATTATTCGTTTCTTTTTCATGCTGATATAACACGGCAGCACCGTTTCCTGCACATAGCGGAAATTGCTTTTTCGAGCTTCCAGTTTTTTCTTTTTCCATTTTTCCCCTCTTTGCAAATGCGCAAAAAAACAGGTTATCTATGTGTGTTTTCCACTAACCGCATACTTTTTTTTGCTCAACCCGCCTTCCCCGTAAACGCATACTCTATGCACTTAATGATTTGCTCATGGGTTTTGCTTTGCTGTACTCTGGTTTGCGCGGCCACGAGCGAATAAATTATGCATTTATGCGTTTACGAGAAACGACAACAGCACAGAATCGTGTGGTTTCCTTCTTCAACATCGCAACAAATGGCATGGTTATCAGATCAATTTACATGCCATCACCAAAAATACTCTGCCTGATAATGCTCATCGTTTGTTTGCTTGTTCGTGCCTCTGCTTGTTTATACTTTCACTCCAAAAGTGAAAATTTTTTCTCTTTGATCTCGTTTCATCTACTTACTATGTTTCATCAACAACCCAATATCTAGTTATCTAGCTATGTGTGCATATATGAATGTATCTATATAGGTATATCTCAGAATAAATTCACCAAGAAAATTAATATAAAAGGTTATCAAATATCTTTCTTTATTTCTTATATTCATGTTTGTTCCTTTCCCTTAAATTCATTTTATTTCTTAATTCTTACATTCATCTTTTATATTCTAAAAATAAACCAGCAACCAATACAATCAAACACTCAATCCATAAACATGTCTGAAATTACTTTAGGTCGTTACTTATTCGAAAGATTAAACCAAGTTAATGTTAACACCATCTTCGGTTTACCAGGTGACTTCAACTTATCCCTATTAGATAAGATCTACGAAGTCCAAGGTATGAGATGGGCTGGTAATGCCAACGAATTGAACGCTGCTTACGCTGCTGACGGTTACGCCAGAATTAAGGGTATGGCTTGTCTTATCACCACCTTCGGTGTCGGTGAATTATCCGCTTTAAACGGTATTGCCGGTTCTTACGCTGAACACGTCGGTGTTTTACATGTTGTTGGTGTTCCATCCATCTCTTCTCAAGCTAAGCAATTATTATTACATCACACTTTAGGTAACGGTGACTTCACTGTCTTCCACAGAATGTCCGCTAACATCTCTGAAACCACTGCTATGATCACTGACATTGCTACCGCTCCAGCTGAAATTGACAGATGTATTAGAACTACTTACGTTACTCAAAGACCAGTTTACTTAGGTCTTCCAGCTAACGTTGTTGACTTAATGGTCCCAGCTTCTCTATTAGAAAAGCCAATCGACATCTCTTTGAAACCAAATGATGCCGAAGCTGAAAAGGAAGTCATTGACACCATTGTCTCCATGATTAAGTCTGCCAAGAACCCAATCATCTTAGCTGATGCTTGTGCTTCCAGACACGACGTCAAGGCCGAAACCAAGAAATTGATTGACTTAACTCAATTCCCATGTTTCGTCACCCCAATGGGTAAGGGTTCTATCGATGAACAAAACCCAAGATTCGGTGGTGTCTACGTCGGTACCTTATCTTCTCCAGCTGTTAAGGAATCTGTCGAATCCGCTGATTTGATTCTTTCCGTCGGTGCTTTATTATCCGATTTCAACACTGGTTCTTTCTCTTACTCTTACAAGACCAAGAACATTGTCGAATTCCACTCTGACTACATCAAGATCAGATCTGCTACCTTCCCAGGTGTCCAAATGAAATTCGCTTTACAAAAATTATTAACTGTCGTTTCTGAAGCTGCTAAGGGTTACTCTCCAGTCCCAGTTCCAGCTAGACAAGCCGCTAACCCAGCTTGTGACCCATCTACTCCATTAAAACAAGAATGGATGTGGAACCAAGTCGGTAAGTTCTTCAAGGAAGGTGATATCATCATCACCGAAACTGGTACTTCTGCTTTCGGTATTAACCAATCTTCTTTCCCAAACAACGCTGTCGGTATTTCCCAAGTTCTATGGGGTTCTATTGGTTTCACCGGTGGTGCCGTCTTAGGTGCTGCTTTTGCCGCTGAAGAAATCGATCCAAAGAAGAGAGTCATTCTTTTCATTGGTGATGGTTCATTACAATTAACCGTCCAAGAAATTTCCACCGTCATCAGATGGAACTTGAAACCATACTTATTCGTCTTAAACAACAACGGTTACACCATCGAAAAGTTAATCCACGGTCCAACCGCTCAATACAACGAAATCCAATCTTGGGACCACCAAGCTCTATTGACCACCTTCGGTGCCAAGGATTACGAAAACCACAGAGTTGCCACTACTGGTGAATGGGATCAATTAACTCAAAACAAGGAATTCAACGAAAACTCCAGAGTTAGATTAATTGAAGTTATGTTACCAGTTATGGATGCTCCATCTAACTTGATTGCTCAAGCTAAGTTAACCGCTTCCATTAACGCTAAACAAGATTAAACAATCAACTATCATCATTTGATATTTTAAATTTTGTTTATTTATAGATTTTATACTATTTAATTTCTTTAAGAAGATACGTTTTGATTATGTTTTAATGCTTTTTTATATATACACATATATCGTTTATAGATGGTGGGTAAGGTTAGCTCATCTATTTATTTAATCAGTTTCCAACGATCACATGTATTTATGTAACACTTGATTATCTTAATAAACTCATTATATATGCATGCAATTATTTATTAGGTAGGTATCTAACTATATATGTAAATGAGTTCAGTAGAATCTACAAACCAAATATGTGAAAAACTACTAACGGTTTCCGTGTTCAGTCCAATTAGACTCTCAATTAAAACTTAAAGAGTGATAAACTCACACTGCAAAACTCTCTGCATGGAAATGCAAACCACCATCCGTAGCCCAACGTCTCGTACTATTTACCAATCCATCCGGTCCTGCTGCAATCACCCAAACTTGTGACAATATATCAACATTGGTATTTATTCCATATGGCATACTAGACTGATAACATTCTTCATCCGTATCGTTATTCGTGTCACATTCTCTCTCAAGACACCATTCGTAGTCCTTTGAGTTCAAATTGGGTCTTCCATAAAATACCTTCACACCTGCTGGTAATTTTATCTTCTTATCGTCATTTTTCTTCGGACATCTAGCTAGCGACTCTTCATCACATTGTCCTGATTCATTACATAAACACTGACAATCTGATGGTGGTTCAAGAATAATAGGTTTTCTAAACGAACTACCTGATGCTAACTTCATTCGCGTTTCAGATATCTTCCTATCCAATCGTAATTGCGACATCGACTTATGTTTTTTAACAGGGAATGTGTTAGTGAAATCAATTTCATCATTATCATTATCATTAAAAGTCCCATTATCGTTACTAGCCACATTAATATTTGCATTTGTATCCATACCATCTTCAACAATAGTGCCGTAACGCCCTTGTGTCTCATTAAAGGAACCCGACCTAAATAATTTAGTACGTTCAGTTAATGGTGTAATACCTGTTGGATAGAAAGATGATCCATATTCATTATCGGAATTATCAGAAAGAAGTTCATCTTCATCTTCATCATCAATATAATTTAATTGAATCTCTTCCTCACCACCAACCCCACCACCACTTATATAAATTTCCATACCTTCGAAGTTATGCTTGAAACAATTCAATAGTTTTAAATCCCTAAAGTCCCTAGTAACCCAAATCAGTCTGACTCTAACCCCATTGAAATTCAGGATTCTTAATAATGGTAAACCAAATGCAATGGCAGACCCACCTAAACATATCAATACTCTTTGCGCATTGATAACGTAACTTAGAGGGGAATGCAACAACCCAGCGGAGCTGCTTCTAAACGGGTTATTGAGTCGGGTCATTTGCTTGAAACAAAATTTGCTCTTTTCGGTCTTGCTTATGAAACTCAATATAGGCTCAAATGATCCAGTGACAACATATTTTTCACCATTAAGCAATGGGAATCTCCCGTTTCTTATTATTAGTTTCACTACATCATCTGTCGGAAGGCTAGCTATTGTATATGGATGTTGGAACGGTACTAACTTAAAAAATAATCTTTTGAAAATATTTTTACTGTAAAGTGCTATTCTTACATGGCCTGAGGTGAGGATTGGTTTGCTTACTAGATCTGAAGCTGGGAACTCAAACACCGTCAATGTAGGCGATACAGGAACTATTGTAGCTGTAGTCAATTTACTATGGTACACTCTATAGAGAATTTGATAAATGAGAATCATGCAATTTAATAATGTGTAATATGGAACTCCTGGGTTCGCATGGAAATGTATTAATATAACAGTTAACCAAGTGGCAATATAATGAACATAATAAAATAGCCTAAAGTTTAATCTTCTAACCTTTCTTAGAGAGGTGACACCAATTAAAATAAATAATATCATCGCGAAAACACCGTATATATTGGCCCATTTTCTCATCTTCTTGTGAAAAGTTCCATAATAAATAAAGTATTGACAATAAAGAATCGAATGAATCAATGATGCACAGACTACAACCCTTGATATCCATTTATGTACAGGTAATAATGTCAGATATAGGGTCTGTGGTAAAGGAGATGGCCTTAACGTAATAAACAGCAATGGAGGCATCAGAGCTACAGCCACTCTGCCTGTTCTCATTGTTATCTGAAGTAAGTCTTGCTTTGTGCCATAAACTGAGGCTGCAAAACAAATTATTGACCAGAATATGCATAGTCTTAGTGATCTGTTATGATATATGGGTAATCTATGCAAAAATGTATCCTTTGTGAAGATATGATGTCTTAAACGATGAGAGATTTTGAAAAATGTATAAGTTATGGATAAAGAGTTGAAAAGAGGTAGTATGATACAAATCAAACATGCAGAGAAAATAAAACTCAGTTTAGAATATTTAGCAACTTGATATGCTCTATTTCTATAATCTACATCAGTACCAAAATGTGGAATTTTTGATTTGACCCATTCGATAATATTCTCGAATGCTAGGTTGACTGTCATTGTTATTTATTATTGTAATAAAACTAGAGATAAATAACAGGCTAAAAAAGGAGAAACAGATATTTGAATATTAATAAAAAATTGTTAAGGATAACTTTGATAACAATAGTAAATGATTAAACGACTTCGAGGGCTATGAAAATTGCGTCTTCTATATATGTATATGCGTATGTGTATGCTTATGTGTATATGTATGCGTATGTGTGTCTGTATTTATACTTAATAGTGAATATTGATTCTTATTGCTCCTTTCGAAAACTGGGACATCCCTATTTGTTTACTTTTCACTTATCTACCAGTCAAAAAGAACAGATCCTAGTTACTGTACCTTATATATTAAAATCAATTTCTTATAATAAATAGTTTAATTTAGAATAATCTGTGATTACTTGGCTATTAATTTTTGGGGTGCCACTCACCTTCTAGAAGGTCCCGAATTAGATAATTGTCAATTCCGATTTGCACCTCTTTCTTTGTTCGATATTCTCGCAATTGCCGATTTCATAATCGCTGATTTCGGTGCGATGAGGATTCGCTCCCAAGTAGAAATAACCAACCAAATAAGACTGCTTTAAAAACACATCTGTACACCCACTGACATCAACATCTGTGCACCAGAAATATATTTCAATATTTTTTATTTTACTTCATTTAAATAAAATTGGGGTTATAGATAGCACATAGTAGAAGATTCATTATATTTAGTGCTAGTATATCTTAGAATAACCATCGTATTGAGACCAATAAATACGCTTGTTAACATTATTGATAGTAAATAGCTTTGATATACGCGCTGTATTGTGTGATTAAAATCTAGTTGGTTTATTCTTGCATGGGCTGTTAGATTTCCTGTTTAGCCTAAATTTTTGTTGGTTCGGGCTCACTGCGCAGGCCCAGGACACACAGAGCTAGGCAGAATAACAAATGGTTTTGATGCCAGACACACGCTTGGAACCCATCAGAAACTTTCCTTCCGAAGCGTTATTGTTTGTATCTATTGTAAGCCTAGCGTCTTTAGATATTCCAAAATTTTCAAATAATGAGTGATAATAGTGGTCAATAAAAGAAAAGACCTGTATTTTATAGGTATTGCTTTTAAAAGACACGAATTAGCAAATTAAGAGAAAGCATATAAATAACCGATAGCAAAATGTCATTACCAGCTACTTTTGACTTGACCCCAGAAGATGCCCAATTATTATTGGCCGCCAACACCCATTTAGGTGCTAGAAACGTTCAAGTATGTTATTAAAATAATTACTAAATACTGAATAATACCTGTGAATTAAGAGATAATATTACCAATATGATTGTTTGAAACTTTAGGCGGATTGGTTCGTAGTATAATCCATATTTGGGAGTTAGATAGTTTCATGAAAAATCAATAACATATTATCTACCCTTTATCCGAGTGTAACCCATTTATTGAATGTTAATTACAGCATTGGAAACTGTTTATGTTAAACTGATTGCAAATTTATGAGAAAGACATAATATAGTCATTTGAAAACATGCAACAAAATTAGACCAATAGCCACCCAATTAGAGACTCAACATATTTTCTGGTATACCTTGATGATCAGTATTATTTAAAATGAGACATAAGTTTTCTTTTTTACTAACAATAAATGTTTAATAATTTAAACCTTCATTTTTTTTTAGGTACACCAAGAACCATACGTCTTCAATGCTAGACCAGATGGTGTTCACGTTATCAACGTCGGTAAGACTTGGGAAAAAATTGTTTTAGCCGCAAGAATTATTGCTGCTATTCCAAACCCAGATGATGTCGTTGCTGTTTCTTCCAGAACTTACGGTCAAAGAGCTGTCTTAAAGTACGCCGCCCACACCGGTGCTACCCCAATTGCTGGTAGATTTACTCCAGGTTCTTTCACTAACTACATCACCCGTTCTTTCAAGGAACCAAGATTAGTTATTGTCACTGACCCAAGATCTGATGCTCAAGCTATCAAGGAAGCTTCCTACGTCAACATCCCAGTTATTGCTTTAACTGATTTAGATTCTCCATCTGAATACGTTGATGTTGCTATTCCATGTAACAACAGAGGTAAACACTCTATTGGTTTAATCTGGTACTTATTAGCTAGAGAAGTCTTAAGATTAAGAGGTGCTCTAGTTGACAGAACCCAACCATGGTCTATCATGCCAGATTTATACTTCTACAGAAACCCAGAAGAAATCGAACAACAAACTGCTGAAGAAGCTCTTGCTGAGGCCATTGAAGGTGAAGAAGAACTTAAGGAAGAAGTTACTGAAGAAAAGACTGAAGCTACTGAATGGGCTGAAGAAAACACCGGTGCTGCTGAATGGTAATTTTAATGATAAATTTAAAAACAAAAAAATTATCACTTCTTTATTTTCCGTTAATCTTTATCTCATATAAATATATATGTATATCTACTTTTCTCTTATATTAATATCATCATCATCTGTATTGTCTAATGCAATAAATAGTGTAAACTTATAAAAAATTCAGTTCTTTATTTAGTTGTAACCATTCTAGTTTTAACTATTTTACCTACCTTACTATAATATTTTACAACAGGCTAATTTAAATTACCTTTCTAATACTTCAAAAAATAATTTTATATTAATACAAAATTTCTATTATTAAGAACAAAAACTAAATATAATATCCAAATATCTATACATAAGGAAAATAAATAATATGTAGCGGAATATGAAAATAAAGATAATATTGAAGCGACAGTAGAAACAACGAACGAGCCAGTATATTATTATGGCTCCATATGTGACACAATCTGATCTAAAACCAAATCACCAACCGCATCTCTATAATCATCATCTGTTAGATTTGACTTTGGCCCATAGTATTCTTTCTTCTTATAAACAACATAATATACCCATGATAATAGCCATGTACCTGGTCCAATAACGCATGCATAATTCATTGTTGATTTTGTTATTCCATGTTGTTGAGTTGGGAACATCACAATTATAATGATGAAAACTTCAAAAAGTACACTTATCCACGAGAATACTGGGGACCAAAACTTACCTAAATAAAATGGACCAGGATGAAAAATATCTCTACCAGTAGTTACTCGAAGAACTGTGGGGATTGCATAGGCTACGTAGCTTCCGGCGACTGAAAGACTAAATAAGGCTGAAGCTGCGACAGAATCAATCAAACATAATAAACCTAATACCAGTGCTGTTGCACAGGCAGCAAGGATCGAGTTGAAAGGTACGTGATACTTTGGATCAACCATTTTAATATAACGCGAGAAAGGTAATCCGTCATCACGAGCGAATGCCCAGATTTGCCTTGAGATAGCCGTTACAATGGAAGTTCCCATTAAGAATTGACAGAATGCAATCAATGACATGAAAGCCAAAGCCCATTTCTTTCCTAGCGAATCGTAAACAATTTGTGCTACTGAATTTCCATATACACTATTAACAACATTTGAGATATCCGGGTCCATGCATGCTAGTAAACAAATAATAATAAAAAACCCTAAAATAAAACATGCACTAATTGATCCAATAATACCAATGGGAACTGACTTTTTAGCATCTTTAGCTTCTTCCGCTTGATGGACACAGGAATCATAAGAACTGATAGTCCAAGCTGCTGGCATTAACCCTGCCAAACAGAATTGGAAACCGTTATTCCAATCACTTAAATTTTCGAATTTACCAAAAATAAATTTTCCATCGTTGAATTCACCTTTGTTACGCTTGGTACCAATTGGTAAAGCAATAAATAAAAGGACAATAATGAACAGGTTACAGACAATGCTGAATGTTTGCATTTTAGCTAATGCACTAGATGCAACACAGGTAGCAAGAGCCATAACCACAGTAGCACCCGCGAAGATACCATAAAGTTTACCACTAGTCATGTCATAATTTCCATCTTTTGAAATCATTACTGCAGCCATTATTTCTTCAGCTAAACCATAATTAATAGAACATGCACCTGCTGTTAACGCTAATGAGTTTGTACACCCAACCACAAACGATAAGACTTCTTTGTAGCCCTTTGGAGCATAATGGTAAGTCCAGTAATACATACCCCCAGCTGTTGGAATAGCACTAGCATTTTCTGCCATAGTTACACCAATAACTAAAATGAATATACATGAAATAAACCAGCCCCATAATAAAGTGACAGGACCACCTCCTAACCCACTACCCATCACCGATGCAATTGAAGGAAGTAATCCCATAATAGAAAATGCGATACCGAAAACCTGTATTGTAGAAAATTGCCTCTTAAGTTCTTGCTTATAACCGATTTCCGCCAGCAATTGATTATCTGATACTGATCTGACAGAATTAATGTAATTGACTTCACCTGCACCTGTTCTCGACCTTACCGACCTCATATGACTTGCAATGGAATAGATATTCCCCTCCTGCACCGAAGCTGCTGGAGATATAGTTTTAAATTCTTCTGGTACTTTATCAAAGCTTGAAGTTGACATTTTAATTGTATTTGAGTTTAGTTTATACTTGCTTGTGTGCTTTATGACCTTTACCATTCCATATAAATTAATGAATGGCTACATATAATAAAGAATTTGTTGAAATATTGAAATTCATTTTAAATAATACATTTTCCTCCTCTATATATACCAATATATTAGATTCATTGATAGAAATCCTTATCATAATTACAATTATTTAATTAAAAACATATGTTCTCCATTAATCATTAATGACCATTTTGACATATGTAATTGAAAATTCAAAGCGATTTTGATAACAAGATAATTAAAAATAATATACATTCCATAAGGTAAAGCGAAAAAACTATTGCAAACACCTTTTTGCCTTATCTAAATTTCCGGTTTGTTAAGATTGGAGCCTTTTTCTTCTTATCTAAAACATTAATTATTATTTACAAAAATTTAAGGTACCAAAAAATTTCTTTAAGAATATCTAATCAAGTGATAAGAAACCAGTGGAGAAGGTAAATAAACAATCATGGCTTAAGATACTTATATCAGGAAACACGCATCGGTTTTCCGTTTTAAGGAATTTTTGATAAAAAAAGAATACAATATGATAAAGCAAAAAAACATGCGCAAGCCCGGAATCGAACCGGGGGCCCAACGATGGCAACGTTGGATTTTACCACTAAACCACTTGCGCTCACTCTATTGTATTCTTGTTGTATCGTCAGCTAGACTAATACAATTTATTCAGAATGGGAAACAGAGGGTCAGATGGGTTATTATAATTAATATGTATATGACTAACTAAGTATATAATATCTAACTATAATTCAGAGTGGAAGCGCAGATAGTTCGGATCGACAATCAATTGTTATTCGTTATTCAGATTGAGTAATTATTACTTGTCTTTTTATCTATTAATCTAAT